>VYZR01012929.1:11627-21696 GCA_013400675.1 Oxylabes madagascariensis | reverse complement strand
TCATATATAAATCAGTGCAATTAGTCCCAAATACAAATATCAGTCCATACTTAAATATTGTGGTTTCAATTAAGGCTTTAAGTGGGAAGAGGTCTCAGAGTTTACACCTTGCTTTAGTTATCAGAACCTTATCCCCAAGAATCANATGGAATTAACAGAAGACTGAAGTTTTAACATAAAAACAACTTTCCCCCTAAATCTGAGAGCTTCTCTGGAGTGGTTTGTGCCCAGGAAAACTCCTCACAGAGGGGTGTGTGTGTGTGTGTGTGCATGTATATAAACACATGCACACACATCTGCACACATCTGTGCAGACCCTTTATCTGGACAGATCCTGTTAATCCTTACAGCTCTGCCTTCTCCATTGCCAGGTTTTCGTCTTCATGTCTTCTTTGTGCCTTTTCTTCCAGGAACTCAGTTCCTATGCCAGTGCACCAGTCATGAACAGTCCCTTCGAAGTCACTTTTGTTAAGAATCTGCTTAGCTGCAGTTTCCTCCAAGTGCTTTTCAAACCTCTGCTGCATTCTGTCAGCTGGTAGAAACCTCAAAATCTGAACCTTCTACATGGCTTTTCTGTGCAGTCTTTACTGTTTCTCAACTCAGCTTGAAATCTCCTCTGAAGAGCAATGGTCAGTGCAGTACTTGACACTTTTCTACAACTGTGCAAACTGATACTGTAGGGATTTCTCTGTCAAAAGTCCTTCCTGAATTAAACGACGTGACATATAAAGCCCAGCAAAAGTTGCATTCCACCTACTGCTGTAGAAATTTGACATCTGTGTAAATAATAAGTAAATATACATAAGTAAAGGAGCAATTTCTGTTGTCATTTTCACCACTTGATGCCATTTGATACTGATCTAGTGCACATTAGTCAATGCAATAATTTCTACAATTTTGGAAGTGTAACTTTCCTCCTTGCATTGTTAAGGATATATGTAGTTTAGTCATCCACTCCATTATATTAGGGTATAGAGGCAAATTATTCACATTTGGAAATGTGAATATTAGGGTATAGAGGCAAATTATTCACATTTTGAAACCTATCTGTGGGGTAAATGAACACCATGCCTGAGTTGACCTTAACAGGTTTATGTGTCCAATTGCTCTTAGTTAAAGCTAGGCAATTCTTGTGAATTAGGTTGCATTTACTATCTCAGTATCATCTCCAAATTGGTGTGAAATTGACCTTGGTCAGAGATTCCAAATTATCAGATGAACAGAAGATAGTAGCCAATTTCCTCCTGCATATTCAGTGATGTCTAGCTGAATGTGTAGTCATCAGTACTCTTCAATTATGGTATTGCTCTAACTTCTTTTGTTAGTGTTCTTCATTTTGACTTAATGTCATTTCAGTTTTGGTAAAATTACATCAACAGCTCATTTGATCACATTGAGTCACTGTATCATCTCTATAAAGGTTTTATCCTGCTCATCCTAGAAACTTCATTTGTATCTTGAGAGCATTTGATGAGAAATTCCTCTCCCAGCAACTCTCTGTATATATATATGCCAATGCGGTCCTGTTATCCCCTCTTCCCAGCACACCCTTATGGACAGATATTTTCTGATATAAAATCTTGCAGAGCAAGATCTCTTACCAACCCTTTTCAATGTAATTTGTAAAAAAAGGACAGAATTATGTGCATATATGGTGGTAAAGCTCTTGTTCTTGTGGTTGCCTAGTGCAGTACACTCTGTTAGGAGGGCAGGGCCCCATCACTCTTCAGTCTAGGGTTCTTCACAACCTGTACCATACCTGATGGAATTCAGCCTCCTGCCTGCAGTGTCACCTTCAAGACGTGTTGAGCTTTAAACATCTGAGGTTACAGTTTGTGTGAGAATTACCTTTTCAGTGATGGTACAGTTTTCTGTATAAAATCCCACAGATAAGCCAAATCACTATATATAGAGTTAGGGTTTTGGAGGGTACAGAAACATATGTCAATCCTGCAAAATGCAAGACTGTCTGAAAACTGCCTTAAATTGAGAAGTTAAAGACAACTTTGTAGCCACTTGCAGCGTCTCCTTTCCTAGTTTATTCCCAGTTGTAGAGTCTCATTTCTTTTTCAAGATGCATTTTACTGAATTGGGTCATTCATGTAGGCATAAATCAGGTCATTGCAATTTATTTGTTATCTTGCAGGGAAGCTTGACATTTTGTCTCACCTTCCTGAGTATGTTATTTTATTAGGCTATCCCTCTAGCAAGTGATAGATCTCTCTGCCATTTCCTTTTGCTTAACCTACTCCTCCCTCAAGCTCTAATGACTTTTTTTTCCTGTGAGTATTCCCCAGCCTAGGAATTTCTGCATTTACTTGATATTTTTACCCTTCAAAGCTTCTTTTGCAATTCTTTTAATGTTAACAAGGGGAAGTTTAAATCGATTGTACCTGGATTTGGCTTTGTTAGTTATTTCATGAGTTGATGCCTTTTGGTGGTTAGCTTCAGGGAATTTGTATTCTCCTGCTTCATTAACTATTCCTCCCTCAGGTGAGATGTTGAAGGTGTTGCTTCATATTTTTGAAACACAATTACATGACAGTATCTATTTTTCAGTATTCAGCAGATTCCAGCTCCCCTAAGGTGCCTGAGAGCTGTAATTAAAGATAATGAATTTTAAGGTCAGGATTTTGCACCCAATGACGTAGCACCTCTGTGACAGCCCAGACGATGTACTGTTGCAGTGATTTACCGTTGATTTGCATGCTCCCAGGTCTCTTTTGTGACCAAGATGTATGATAATCATCCTTGCTACTCCACTAGAAATCACTGTGCATTATGGACTGAGTGCCAAGCTGTGTTAGGCACAGGGCAAGTTGCTGAAACATGCAGTAACCTGGCCAAAACCAGGGATGTGGTTGTATTGAACCAGGACACAACCACACAGTGAATATGTGGTGACAGAGAAGCAATCCCTTAGGGAAGAATACAGGTCAATAGGTAAAAACACTGCTGCTGCTGAACTCTTGTGGTCTTTCTGACTCTGACTGGGGCAGGCTGGGAGCTGGACCACAGCTTGGCTCTGCATCCTGGAGGAGCACAGGTGGCTGGCTGGCTGTGCAAGACTGCAAGTAGCGAAATGGATGGGCTCTGGTCCCTTCCACTAAAATGGTTTTATTTAGCCCTATTTGATCATAGAGTCGTAGAATGGCTTGGGTTGCAAGGGACCTTAAGGATCATCTAGTTCCAACTCCCATGCCAGATCATGTCCTTATTGGACCTCACAGGGATGTTAAAGTGGGAGCTGAAAATGTTTAAATATTTCAAAGGGATTTTATGTCCTGGAGGATTTGATGGCAGTGCTTCTATCCTGGGCAAAGTTNCTCTGACTGGGGCAGGCTGGGAGCTGGACCACAGCTTGGCTCTGCATCCTGGAGGAGCACAGGTGGCTGGCTGGCTGTGCAAGACTGCAAGTAGCGAAATGGATGGGCTCTGGTCCCTTCCACTAAAATGGTTTTATTTAGCCCTATTTGATCATAGAGTCGTAGAATGGCTTGGGTTGCAAGGGACCTTAAGGATCATCTAGTTCCAACTCCCATGCCAGATCATGTCCTTTATTTACACAGCTCTGCTTGCAAAGTGGGAGCTGAAAATGTTTAAATATTTCAAATGATTTCTGTATTTTCTTTGGAACTGCTGTTAATCCCTGTAAGCTGTTATGATGCAGAATTTACTGGCATTAAGCCCTTCTCAGATAAGTACTAAATAATATACTCAGATACATGATTCATTCATATGCTTTACAAAAGAAACAATTCACTCCCTGAACGTGAAAGATTACAATTTTAATTGAGTTTAGAGATAGCTCTATTTTGTTTGTGGCATTTGCTGTTTCCTCTTCTATCTTTTCTTTACCTTTTTCTCTCTGTTTTCCCTCTCCCTCTTTTCATGCCCTTTCCCCCTCCTTCTTTCTCTCCTCACATTCACACCTTTTTCAATTATATGTGTAACACACACCACCCTTTTTAATTTTGTCAATTTGAAATTTCTTTCCAACTGAGGAAAATGATCTGATTTTGTCATGAGAAAAGTATGTCAAGCAGAGCAGATCCACAGTTTATTCTTTTAAGACTGGAATTGGAAATGAAAGGCATAATAATTGATTTTACTGCATCCAGTACTTTTAAAATATCTCCCTGGTAGTTCTGATCTGACCTAAGACCAAAATTACAAGTGACAGCTTAATATCCAGGGATTCTAGTCTGCTATTCTCCTTGCAAGCTGTAAATTTAAGATGCTCAGGTATTTGCAACTAAAAGTGAGCTCTCGGTGTTTCTCTCTCCTCACTCCGTGTTTTTTCCTTCCGCCCATTTACTGCACCATTGGTAGTGTTTGTGCTGCTGTGTTGTTCTAGCATAAAGTGAGCAGGTTTTCGTGCTGGTGGTCTCCAAGGTCAGTTAAGTAGCTTCCACACAAATGCTACATTGAATTCAGGAGAATAAACTTAAGCACAGCTATATCTATATACCAAAGGGCTTTAATAGGAACCAATAAAATTAGTCCTGAACAAGTTGGGTAAGTGGCTAGCTAGGAGTTAATCTTTCAGAACTAATAAATTCAGAATTAATATAGAATGACTTAGGCCTTTTTTCTCCATACAATTAAGCATCCAGTTCCAAATTTCGATTTTTAAAAGCAACTGATTTTCAGAGAGCACAGTCCTGGCAACCTTTTTGAATACAGGTATAGCTGCACTGCTCAATATCTCAAGCATCGTCTGTCCCTGAGGCTTCTGATGAGGTTGCAGAATGTCTTTAATGTCTGACTAATTAATTTTACCTAGTGGAAGAGTTTTCTCCATCTCATTAGTAGGAATAACAAATCCTTTTCAGAATAAATGTAATGTCCTGGTTTCAATGATACTACATGTCAGAGGGCACCAGTGGTTAATGAGACAAGATTTTGAAATGTTCTTTATTTTGTCTCTTTATAATAAGCATATTTCTTTCCTTCCAGTAGCACTAGACTCCCTAGTGAAACAGAAAACAGGATCATTATCTGGATCACTTTCACCAATTTACAAAACCGTAGTATTACCTCTATTCATCTCTTTTCCTGTAGGTGCAGTACAGCTCACTGAAATCTCTCTTCTCTCTGCCTCTGTTAGTGTTTTGATTTGTCATTCCTCTTGGTCTGTTTCCAGTAGATAGTTTGAAAGATGGGTGTTTAAAACTGAGCAATGTCCCAAAAGGACAATATGGGATATTTTCAGATATTATTTTCTACTATGTGTCAAATTACAGTTGAGGTTACTGACAAACTTTTTTCTAACTGGTTGTATTTCTGTTCAGAAGACTGCAGTCTTGGAGCCCTGACAATTAATTTCTGAGTGCATTAATTTACATTCATCAATATGAACACTGAACCTGAACCCTCTCCCTGATTTTTCTTTCTGAGTATAACATACAACTGCTCAGTCTTGGATATCTTTCAGTAATGTATGCATGTTTGACTGAAAATGTACCAGAAGCCACATACATTTATGCTTATATGACTACTCACGGTCCTTAAATAACCAGGTATAAAATTCAGAATCTGAAGCTTTTGCTTTTTTGATCTTCATGTGAAGTACTTCAGCTTTTTGAAAGTTATGCTACATTTAAATTTGTTGAAACAAATGTTATGTTTCAACCTCTGTAAAACAAAGAAAATATAAAAGGTGAAGTATACATGACAGAATAATTTTGTAAACATTCTGCCAAGTCACAGTCCTCTTTTTCTTACTCGATTCTCTAAGTTTCAGCTTATTTTTCCATCTGTGTGTTTCTCTCCTGTCCTTTCCCTTTATTGATCTGCCTCAGCAGGACAGTGCAAGCAGTTTCCTTTGTGTGCCAAGGACACTTAGGCCAGCTTTAAGCAACACAAGTCAAAGGTCCTGAGGTTGCCTGAGGCCGAGGACATGACACTGGCCGTGTCCTTGTGTCTCAGCTCTCTTCCTCCCAGCACAAACTGGTGATGCCCAAACTGCATTTGGGAGCAGTGTCAGGCACAGCTGGACCCAGCGCTGTCCCTGGGAAGTCTCTGGGGGTGCTGGTTGGCAGGAGCCAGCGCTACACCAGGGATGGTGCTCACAGATCATGCCTGTGGCCATGTCCCATTGCTTCAGCCAGGGTCACAGGCCTATTTCCTGCTATAAACAACACCCAAATGCCTGAGCAAGCACTAGGAAGAAAAAGAAAACTGGTTCTCACTTTTCTTCTTTAGAGTGAGTTTAAATTACAAAGGAAGAAAAGTCATTAGAGCAGATCCCTTTCCTACTGAAATGCCAGGCTAGGAAACAGGGCTGGAGCCTCTGATGCATGTGATTCATCCCTGAGGCAGGAGAAAACCTTCTTTTCATTTTCTGACTGCAGTTTAAGTCCCTGGATGGCCTAACCCTTGACATAGCTTCCAGAAGCTGGGAAGCTGCTCTGCTTTCTTCTGCACACTGCCATGATAGCCCTGGGTCTTATAGAGCAGCTCTCTCACACCTCCATACCATGAAGTATTATCCTGGAAGTGAGAAAGTTCTCTTCTGCCCTTCTGGGTCACTTTTTCCCTGCTGTGTCTCAGTAGTGCAGGATGAGCAGAATGAGGGCAGCAGGCTCAGCTGTTGGATTTGTTTCTCATATGATAAAGTGAGGGGTGGATGGGAAGACTCGAGGGGGTTATATTACCAAACATCACTAAGCCATTCAACTGCTCACTTACTAAAGAGTGAGACCTTTATATCAGCTAAACACTTTGTTTTGTGTGATAAAAGGAAAAGTATTCCTTACATTTAAATTTTATTTTTATTCTGAAAGCTATCAGCTGCAATTTTTGAGGTGTGGTCAGGGGATAACATGATGAACTTTTTCATGAGCGTCAAAAGATTCCCTTCTTACCTTAAAAATCAAGCTCCAACAGCACAAGAGTTAATTTCTTGAATCAGATTACCAGAGGTATAGACCTAAATTCTGGTGAGCTACCTAATGAGAGTGTGGAGCTATTCTGGCTGAGACAACAGAAAGTACTAAGCACAGAAGACCCCAGGACACTCCTCCTCTCTAGACTTCATGTACTTCCCTCTAAAAAACAGCCATATGGAGCCCCATCCTGAGGGGGTACATGGTCCTGCTTTACTCTTCCACAATGTAATGGTTGCACTTAGTCAAAAAGGAGATGTGGGAGGTTTAAACATAAAGACAAGTGTCCTGACTGTGGAGGTAAGATATTCTGGGTGCAGGATTACAGTGGGGGCTGTGCCACTGTGTAACTGGGAATGTGGGAGTCTCGCCACCAGGAGAATCCAGGCTGCTGGAGGTATGACTTATGGCTGTTTCTGAATTGCTGCAGAGCAGAAGATGGAGCCGTAGATACAAGAGTGCCTACACTTGTTTACATTCCAGAAACATTGCAGTAGAATTCAGGCACTGGATGAGTTCAGCCATCTCCCAGTTGTATAACTGCTGCCAACATTGAACTTAGACACTTATGTTCCACCTAAGTAAAATTCTAAGAAAAATTCTTTTTTAGTCTTTGCTTGTTCTTGCTCCAAGTCAATTAACTGCAGCTCCACAATTTGATTTTCTAATCCAGCCATGCTTAATCATTGATGTAAAACAAGATTTTTTTTTCCCCCTCTCAGATTCTTTTCTAATGGTTTCTTATTTCTTTCCCTCAAAGTGTGTGCCTGAATTCTCTGCATCCATTTGTAAGGGCTTTCCCACTTCCAGAAGTGTTCAATCAAAGAGAATGCTATCAGCAGGCAGTTAGCATCGAATGTCAGCAGCTACTTCGTTTCTGACATCTCTTGGGAAAAAATGTTTCATTACCATGCAAATGATGTTAGTCTTCCTTTCCAAGATCTATTGTCACATGGTGTAACATATGGTACACAGAACTGTGCTCCCAAGATTTATGCAGCAGAGGGACACAGTTCTGCTTTCTTTCAGTTTTTCTTTAGGTTGTATCAGAAATATCATGGTGCTTTTAACAGCCTATGCCAGACAAAATAACCGAGCAGCTTTAATGGGTGCTAATATCTTTTTGGAGTATGTCTGGGATGTGAATTATTTAGTTGATACTTGGAGTGGCCATCTCTTGAACTACACCAAAAATATTGAAGCTGCTGGCCTCTCCTGGGAATTTTTAGAAGTTCAAATCATGGTAGTTGGAACTCAACTTTTCCAAGGGTCGTGAAACCCTGTAAGTAGACTAGGGTAAACCTAGTCTGATTCATCAGAGGACTGGAGTACAGTTCAGTGACATCAGTGAGACTTCAGGATATGTCTGGAATTAAGCATATGTTTGAGTGAATTGTTAACCTCAAGTGTATGATCAAGTGCTTTGCTGACTCAGGGACGAGATATTCCTTGCAGCTTGTTGTTTTCCACTTTGCCATCTGGGAAGAGGCAGCTTGACAGCATGTGGGCTGTGTGAGACATTATTGCATTTCTGAAAGGGCATTAACAGCCCTGAAGTTTCCAGGTTCTCTGAATCAGGTATTTTTTCTCTTGCAGATCTAACTGGGGTAGAATAACCTCACTGTAGTGTCTGAAAACAAACTGACCATGCCAAGGCATTTTGGCAGGTTATCAGTCAATCTATGTCTAATTAAACTGATCTCATGTTCTAGAGGCACTACTAAAGACGCAGGTGGAAAGCTTTACAGAACCTGCAGGTTTGGGAGCATGAAATTGTCCCTTTTGGATATTTTAGGAAGTCACTTTTGAGCAACTGGACAACTGTAAGAACCCAAATTTGTAAACACTTTTAGTCTGAATCATGTTTTCCCTAGACCCATTTTCTGAGCTGGGGGAGCACATCCATATTCATGTGAAATAAATGTTGTTACAGGCTGTTCAGTCAACAAACTCTCTTGCTTCAGCCAGGTAATGCAAAATAATGGGTAATACAGACCTGTTACTGCATTTTTCGGGGAAGTACAAGACATTCTGATCTCTCAGTGTTCTCCAAGTGATTTTAACTGCCCAGAAATACTAAGAGCTCATCTGAAAAATCTTCCATAACATTGCCCCACAATCTGTTCAGCACACAACCCTACTTCTCCAATCCAGTACCCTTCCAGTCTGCCATAACTTGACTTAAAAGACATTTCTGTGCTGTTGTGCTGCTTTGCATTTCTCATGAACGCATACAGAGGAATAAATGTTTATTGTAACAATATTTCTCTATGGTTACTCTTATATTTTTTTCATTCTTTTCCAGTGACAAAATGTTCCCAGCCTTTGGATTTGGAGCCAGAATCCCCCCAGAATACAAAGTAGGTGCCTAAGTGTAATTTTCTAATTTCCTTGAGATATGAGGCACAAAATAAGGGAGAAATGGTGAAAGGCAGGGCAGTGGCAAATGAGACAGCTCCTCTGCTTGTTTTCTTCCATCTGGCTTTCTCACCCAGTGATACCTCACTGAAACCAGAAATCAGGCAGGGCTAGACTTAAAATAATTGTTTGACAACACCCAAAATATTTTATGGTACTGGCAAAGCTTTGCTAGTGGATGCTAAGAGGAGAAATGATCTTTCGAACATCCCTTTTCAAACATCTTCCTGAAAATAAAGACTTGAGAAGATTTTTGCACTGTGGCAAATTTCTGTGTCATGGTGGACACGGCCCATACCAGGAAGAGAAAGCCATGCTAGAGAGAAGTGGTATGTATAAACAAGAACAACAAAAAAGAGTGATCTGCAGTGATGCTGCAATTGTGAGCGTAAATATGCCATTTGGTAGGGTTGGAGTGAAGACNGATGTCTAAGGTAAGTTAATGTATGTTTTAACAACGTGGCTTTCTAAGTTTGCCTGTGCCTGGCACAGTGTTTTGCCTTCCTTTGTTCCTCAAGGGCAACACCAGTGTTAATGCTTTCCAAAGTCAGAGACAGCTTTCAGAGCTTTCATATACATTTTAATTTGGTATTATGAGCTCAGAACATCTGTGTCTGTTGTATGTTTGTTCCAACTGCAGCAGCTGACAACCATCACTGCTATTTAAGGTGGTGTGTCAGGGCCTGGTTGCTCCATCATCTGCGAGGTGACCACCAGTGCATGTGGGAAAACTCACAACTTTTCTAGTCATAGAGAAACAT
>VYZR01012928.1:4711-15867 GCA_013400675.1 Oxylabes madagascariensis | reverse complement strand
TTTTTTTTTTTTTTTTTTTTTGATTCCTGCTGCATGGTCTGTGTTCCTAGAAAGTCTGAGAATTCATTCTTCTTAATGCTCTTCCTGCTAGAACTAAAATATGTAAACATTGGCGATTTTTCTGCCAGGGAAGTACCTTGAGACTACAACACCATGGTAGGTCATGATATAAAGGTTTACAGGCATGTGTCTTAAAAAACTCCATCACTCCAAACAAATCCTGCAAGCCCAGTTTCCTNTTTTTTTTTTTTTTGATTCCTGCTGCATGGTCTGTGTTCCTAGAAAGTCTGAGAATTCATTCTTCTTAATGCTCTTCCTGCTAGAACTAAAATATGTAAACATTGGCGATTTTTCTGCCAGGGAAGTACCTTGAGACTACAACACCATGGTAGGTCATGATATAAAGGTTTACAGGCATGTGTCTTAAAAAACTCCATCACTCCAAACAAATCCTGCAAGCCCAGTTTCCTCTCCAGTGAAAATTTATAAGCAAATTCAAACAAACTAATCTTTTTCTGCATATGAATGCTCAGAGAAAACTTTATTTAACTTACTTCAACTATACTATAAAGTGGCATTGAACTGAAGAAGATCTCTTTCAATGTTATCTCCTATATATCAATTAACTAAGGGAGTCTGAATCTCATTACTGAATGGGCACCCTTTGTAATCATTGTTCACTAAATACGGATTAAATGTTTTGAAGATAATAATCATCCTTCCTGCTCTTACCTTTACAGAGGTACCACTGTGCTTTGCATTTAATATGTCAGGCATGTTAAATGCTTACTATTCAAGGACAGCTATTTATTTAGTCTGTCTTAATTCTTAGGTCATTGCTGCTGTATCACAGAAGTATGGCTTAGTGATAGGGCCTTCCTTTTTCTTCTTCTTGCTTCAGTATATAGCTTCTGGACATTAGTTTTAGGGCAGACTGTCTGGGTTTAGTATGGGAAGATTATTTAGCACTATATTTGCCATTTGCCTCTGAGGCCTGGTCTCAGCCCAGTTATGTTAGAAAATCAGTCCTGGAGATGAAGGGTTGTGACCCAGCAACCTGAGTTTCTCATAGCCAAGAGCCCTCCTGCTGGGCTACACTTGGCTGGGGACAGGGCAGTGGAGAGAGCCCCACTGCACTGCAAGGAACAGGGGCCAGCCAGAGCAGCCTGTGGGAGGGGGTGGTCTGAACACAGGGCAGCAGACTGCCATGTCACAGAATCACAGAGTCAAAGAATTGCATAATGGGTTGGGTTGGAAGAGACCACAGTGGGTCATCTGGTCCAACCTCTCTGCTTAAGCAGGGTTGTTCTAAAGCACACGGCACAGGCTTGTGTCCAGATGGTTCTTGAGTACTCCTAGAGGGGAAGACTCCACAATCTCTCTGGACAGACTGTTCCTGTGCTCAGTCACACAGTAAAAGTTCTTCCTCACACTCAGGTAGGACTTCCTTTACATTATTTTCTGCCTGATGCCTCTTGTCCTTTTGCTTGACACCACCAAGAAAAGCGTGGAAACATCCTCTTGGCACCTTCCCTTCAGATACTCATAGACATTGATGAGGTCTCCTCTCAGTGGTCTTTTCTTGAGCCTGAACAGGCTGAGTTTCCTCAGCCTTTCCTTGTCAGAGAGGTGCTCCATTCCCTTCATCATCTTCATTACTCCAGTGGACCCACTCCAGGAGGTCCGTGTCCTGAGAATCCCAGAACTGGACACAGCTCTCCAGATGTGGCCTCACCAGGGCTGAGCAGAGGGGCAGGATCACCTCCCTCAATCTGCTGACAATGTTTTTTCTAATTCACCCCAGGATGCCATTGGCCTTCTTGGCCACCAGGACCCGCTGCTGGCTCATGGACAGCTTGTTGTCCACCAGGACCCCCAGGTCCTTCTCTGCAGAGCTGCTTCCCAGCAGGCCAACCTCCAGCCTGTGCTGGTGCCTGGGGTTGTTCTTCCCAAGGGGCAGAACCCTGCATTTGCCTTTGCTGAACTTCAGACCATTCCTCCCTGCTCCTCTCTCCAGCCCATCAAGGTCCTTTTGAAGGGCTGCGCAGCCCCCTGGGCTATCGGCCACTTCTCCCAGCTTTGTGTCATCAGCAAACTTGCTGAGCAGGCACTGTGGCTTCTCGCAAGTCATTGATGAATAACTTAAATACTGTGCCAGTATTGAACCTTAAGGGACACCTCTAGTGACAGGGCTCCAATTAGACCCCATGCCAATGATTACAAAGTCCATCCCAGTTGTGAAAAGTGTGCAGCTACTTCTGCAGAAATAATAGCTTTTCCACAGCTGGTATAATCAAATCCTATTAGTTTTTTCAAAAGGACATCCCAGCTAATCAACAAATTAGGAACACAGCCAAGTACTCTGATCAAAGATAAGGGCAGTACCATTGAAGAAAAAAGGTGTGGAAAGGGTCTTTTTCCTCACTGAGCCCATTTCTTGAAGTAGAGGATGGAGGCATTATGTAAAGCATTTCACAAATTGATCCAGAACATAGCAGCTTGGTTCTTCCCACAAACTGGTCTTTACAAGTTCTATCATACTAAAAAATATATGTTCTAACTCTGGCTTAGATTCCTATTCAGCAAAGCAGATGCAATATGTTTGATACCTTTCACTTCCTTATCAGAAATCACATCACATACTCATAGTAACTGAGCACAGTTAACCTCTAGTGCACAGAGGTTTTTCTTCCCATGTCATTTGTAACCAAAAAACTCCTACGTAATAAATTTTCTGTTACTTTTTGCACTCTAAATGGCACCCTGTTTCCTTCTGCCAGACCACCAAAGTCTTCAGCTTCTTATATGTTGTCTTCTAACCTTATCTGTGTTCACAATGCCCTTCAGCCTTATACGAGCAACAAAATACATTAGCACACCTTAAGTTTTTGTCTCAAGGTCATTAGTGAAAATAAGACTGGTCCCCAAATCTCATTCTTCCTCCTGTCAAAAGTCATGGTCTATGGCACTTAAAAAAAGAAGACAGTTATGATGTCTTTGGTGAGGGAGATTGGCGCATCATACCTGTGAGCAGATGTCATCTTCCAGGTCAATTAAATGAGAAGCCATGTTTTCACAGATAAGATCCAACTATGAAATCTACTCCTTGTGTCTCTCAGTGTCTTGATGCGCTGAACCCGTGAAGAAAAGAGGAGACTGGCCACAGCACACCAGGCAAATCTTGTAAACCTCAGAATGCCTTCTTGTTCCAGAGCTGTAAATGAATGTAATCATGCTTGCTCATGTGCATAAATGTGCTAGAGAAAAATAAAGGAAGCACTCCGGACTACACAGGGCACTTTTCACTGGCCAGTGGTTTCCAATGTGTATCCAGTGTATATCCAGTATCTGAAATTGCAATGGATAAGGAGCTGTTTGTCCTACTAGTGTCCACACTTTCTTCTCAAGCTTTTTGAAGAGTAAGCTTTTTTTAAAAAAACCATAGATAGAGGTCCATGACCTTGTGCAGCTTCAAGTTTCTGCTTGCAAATTGATATTTTGCAGATTACATGCGTGTAACTGCACTATGCTGTAGGATCATAATATGAGAGGGGAAAAAACATGCTTTTTTTAGACTCAAGATTAATAATATGCACCCTCACTCAACCAACTTCAATATATGGAGACATCCATTAACAATTTGTAATCTAAAGGAATTATTTTAAATTATGAGTGTCAAGAGGTTTTGTTTAACACAGACAATAAATGCCACAGGCATGATATGAGTTTATTTAAGCCTTGGAAGCAGTATCTCACAGCTGTTGTTCCACCAGGAATACCTACATTCCATGAAACACCTAACACGTAGCATATTTAAAGAACATCCTGGCTTCACTATATAATAAAGTCTGTTTTTCGGTTTTTTGGGGTTTTTTTGGGTTTTGGTTTTTGTTTTTGTTTTAATCCCCAGCCTTTCTTCTATAAATGCAGAAATGTGTCTCATATCACATCAAGTGTTTTCTGGAGTTTTTGTATAGTGGGTGTAAAAAGCTCTCATTTTTTTTCTGAAAAGCTGTTCTTATTGACTTCTCTGTGCACTTTTCTGCAATTCTATCCCAACACAAGCTAGCCAAGGTCAGACAAGGTCAACTGTTGAAGGAACAGCCTTTAAGGTAAACTTGCCCAGTAGAGAGAGCAGTACTGGTAATTCTAGATGGGATAGACCTTTTTTGACATGGTACTGATAGAGCAAGTGAATCAGGGCAGTGAGAAAAGTCAATGAACTTAGAGGACTCAGAATATTTGGAAAACAAGGGAGGTTTGATCACTTGTGGTAATAAAAATGCCCTGAGTGTGTAAAGGGGGCAATGATGATTTAGTGTGAGCAATTACATTCTTCCTGCCCCATGATCATACCAGTGCCGCACAGCTCATAACCACTTATGAGTCACTACCTCCATTCTATTACATTTGCTTTTCCAGTAAAGCTCCCAGGTCTGTCCTGAAACTGCTGTGTAGCAATGCAGAGAACTATGAGCACAGTTTCCACATACCACATCTGCAGCTATGCCCCAGCAACAGATAACGTGGTCTCTGCATGTTCCCTCCAGCCTGTCACCACTCAAATACCATTTGTGCTGGTATGGGGTAAAAAGTAATAACTAAATGTGGGATGTTATGAGAAACACATTAGCCCTTTTATGCTGAAAGTCTAATACAGTACGTATTTTAAATTATAAAATCATTCCATCATGCATATACAGTCTCTCTTTCTCTCTACTTCTGCTGCTGCTGTACTCAGTTTAGTCTAAATCATGAAAATCTGATATCATATTCTTGTTTACTGCTGCCTTCTCCTCCCTCCCCCCACCCCCCATTTTTCTCTCTAAGCTGCTTGAAAACATTCAGTTACCCAGCCCTGGAGGTGAAACTACTCAGAGAACTTCAAGGTTATGAAATGCAAAAGCTTGGCTTTTATTTGTTTCACAGTCAGCGAAAGCAGTGCACAGGATGAAAACCTCTGTTGTGCAGCTCTGCTAACACATAAAGGGAGCTTTAATTGCGTTTAAAATGCAAGAGTATTTTTACATAATTAGGAAAAACGAAAACCCCCACAACAATATTGAACAAATAGTGGGTGTTTTTACATAAATACACTAGAAAGTTTAAAAAAAAAAAAAGGCAAAGAAGGCACTCAATGGCCAAAGTAGATTAAAAACACTCAGGGTGTTACTGCTATGTTTGATAGAAAAGCAAAACCATTGGTGAGAATTAAGTACTCACTGCAGAGAGGGAGAAACATTTGAAGTTATCAAAGAGAAAAGTCTTGATGTCAAAAAGAAAGAGGAATCTTGGTATAAAGGACGGATAAAGCTTTTGCTGTGGAATGATCTGAATTTTGAAAAGTCACCCAAAAGAGGTAGAGAACAAACTAGGAAGTTCAAGAGCTAATAGCTGTACAAAAAATTAAAAATAATAATAATGATAATAAAAAGGAATAATTGATAGGATCTGAGCTCTAGACAGAAATATTTTAGGGAGCTGAACTTAGAGATCTGAGGTGCTTTGTCTTTAATTGCTTGTTAAGTCCTTAGGACTCCCACTTTTCTTTATAAAGGAAACTTGTAGCAGTTAGCTCAGACATTGCAGAAGAAATTAAAATAAAAACTCAGGTTTTTCCTTTTGCCTGGGTTGTGCCTGAAAAGCAATACATATTTATGTGTGCAGAGTTGTCAACACGTTACACAGCACTTGTAAGTGCTATCCATATTCAGCGATATGGTTGCACAATTATAAAGCACACATGCTTGCCTCTCTCTTGGAGATGTACAATAGGAAGCTGTTTGAAATACTTCCACAGCTATTGCACCCAAGTGCATTTTTATGCAGCCCTCTTTGTCAGCAATTTGTCCTTGTGCTCTAATAGTGACAACAATTAGGTGCACTGAGGTGTGCCAGAAGTTATACACCTCCAGACAAACTGGAGATGGAGTCAGAGCCTGTGGGGCCTGATCCCCACAAAACACCTACAAGGTGACCTTGGCCTCTGTGGGGAGGGCTGGGGGCACTCTGCTCTCTGAGGGCTGGAAAAACATTAGGCAATTTCAATGCCCACAGGCAATCCTGTTGCAGGCTTATGACTGGTAATGGCCACCTTACACCCCAACTTCCTCGAGGGACACTGCTTTTGGTTCCCAGGTGTGAGCTGCCTCTGCTTGAGCTGCAGAAGCTGCTGGCAGCCCAAACTGCTCCTGGGGAGCACAGCCCTCCTCCAGAGGCAGCTGCCAGGGACTCCCATGGCACAGATAGTAAATGATAAAGACTTATTTGGGGCAGATGTTCCAACTGCTGCGCTTAGACCTGGGTGCAGAACCTGAACTGCCCCAGACGGCTGAGTTTGGTTCTGGGCATAGTAAAAATCAAAGCACAAACTGCTATGACAGTGAAACTTATGACAGGGATGATATAAAATGGCTGCCAGCACTTGCAGAGGATTGGACTGGAGCCAGGATACATTAAAATATTTGCAGTAGCCCCAGAAAAAAGCAAACTGACTTCCAGAGGATGGAAAGGGGCTGTGTATTTATGTTTGTGTATGTTGTGGTATATGTGTGGGTTCATTTTTAGGGAAATCATGTACTTCCATCATTTCCTTGACGGCTTGATTTTGGGAGGATTTCCTGATAATTTGTGCCAAATGAAATTTCCTTTAGTTATCTCCCTGCTGCATCTTCTGATAACTTGCCCTGTTTTCTAGCTCCAGTCATGGC
Source organism: Oxylabes madagascariensis (assembly GCA_013400675.1). Classification (NCBI taxonomy): domain Eukaryota; kingdom Metazoa; phylum Chordata; class Aves; order Passeriformes; family Timaliidae; genus Oxylabes; species Oxylabes madagascariensis. The sequence continues at coordinate 9,157 of VYZR01012928.1, read as the reverse complement.
TGATGAAACTAGATTAAGCTTCCAAAATTACATTGCAGTGAATCAAAGCCAGAGAAAATAGCAAGGAAGAATTAAATATTGTCCCTGTGCTGTGCTTCAGCCCAGCTGAATCCAAATCACCGAAAAAGCAGAGTTCTCAGAAAGCCATTCTTAGGCTGGGCGGGGGAAATGCTGTCTTCCCAACAGGTAGTGGTTTTGGTCAGAGTGGAAAGAAGAAGTCTATTTTGAGGCAGTCTGTTTCCTTACATTCCCAAATAGACGGAAGAGGGAAGCTTTGAAAAGCACTGGAAAGTCTCCTGCATGACTGCCAGCCCAGAAATGCTTGGGAGAGGAACCACACTTGAGCCATTCTATGGGAAATACAGAAAAATGCCATGGAGGTGAAGAAAAGAGCTCAGACTTCACCTAGTTAATTCTAACCAGGTTTGGATGGTGTTTATGTCTCACAAGGAAATTAGTTTCCTTACATTAAACCACTGGGCTGGTTGCTGACTCAGAAAACACTGACATAGCTGAACCTCTCCATCCATATGGTCATATACAATGCCCTGTGGAGACATCCTGATGGGCCCTAGGGGAATTAATTCAATCACCAGAAGCAACATTCCCACCTCGGAACTATTCTCCTCAGAGCAGCCAGCCTTCCTGGCAAAAAAGGTCTTTTCCTTCCGCTGTTTGGTGCAGGTTTCAGAGCATGTCCAAGACATCCCTTTATCATTGCCTCAGGCTGCAACACAATCCTGAACTTCCTGTGTGGATTGTTGTAGGGAAATAAGTTTTTCTGTCCATGCTCTTACCCAGCAAACTTCTAGGCAGACATAGGAGTGATGGGAAGCTGTACTTCCTCTGGAAAGCCATGGCCTAACTTTGCCTACAGGTTGCTGCTTGGTGCCAGTCGAGTCTGCTGTGACCATCAAAGAGTTGTATGCAGGCAATCTGGAGCTTAAGGTTACTGAACTGGTGTTAACACCCATTGTCGGTGCTATTTTTGGATCCTGTCCATATGGCTATTATTGGCTTAAGGATTTAGATTAAGCACTTTAAAATACCTTAGGGAAACTGTGGAGAGAGGTTAGCAGAGAAATCAATTGCTGAAGAGGATGTGAAATCTTTACTTCTCCAGCTCTTAAGAACAGGCTGCCCGAATGCCTTTCAGGGGTAGTTTAGGTGTAGTGGGTTCAGTCTAGATGACCTCTTGAGATGCCACAGCAAGTAAGTCACTGGGAAACACATTTCTTTGGAAGAACTGCAGCTGACTTGGGCTAAGCCAACACACTCAGTCAGGGCCTAAGCAATAAGCTGGTGACATCTGTCAGTATGAAAACTCCTCACAGGTACATGGAGTGGCTATGAGGCATTCTTGCCTGCTCCTGGCAAGCCACTTCCCCTCAGGGCATCAGTGTAGGCATGAGGAAATGGCAGAGTCAAGGGCTCTGAGGAGTATTATCCCAACTCTGCTTCGGCTCCCTGGACAGCTTTGTCTGAGCAGAAAAGTTCCTCCACATGTTCTGAAAGGCTTAAAAATGGTCTTTCTCCCTCTGATGAAAGTTAACTGCTGTGCAGTGGTATCGTGTGAGGGATGTCTGAGGTGTCTCTGCCTATCTGGGATGTGTTTGGTGTGTGGTTAAATTTAGACAGGATGATGCCCAGCAACTATCTGAAGCCTTAAACTGCATTTTCTCTAAATTTTACACTCCTATCAGGAAATAAATCCCTCTTTGATTGGGGGTAGAATTGAAAAGCTGGCAGGTCACCGTCTTCATTGCTGTGTCTGCAGATACAAATTCACTCAGTTACTGTGTAACTGTGAGTGACACAGGGCATCACAAGCCAGAGCTCAGTTCAAAAGTGAAAGAATCACATAACTCACGGGAAGGGTGACAATAGGCATGATCTCACTGCTGATATGCTCGGAGAAGATAGAGGGGACAGAGTGGCAAATGCTTTATCTTGGCTGCAATACTGATAAGACTTCCTATAGCTCCTTTCCTACATAACTGCATCATTCACTTAATGCTGACCACTGTTTAGCTAGCATCGCTCTTTCTGCTTTTTCTGATGAAGTAAAACATTTTTGCTTTTATTATCTTATGACCAACAGAGTTAACAAGCCCCTTTGACTGCAGTAAATCCTCTTTCTGTTTTGTGGGGCATCTAGTACAGCTTTTGGCAGTGACAGCAACAGCAATGCTTCTCCATATGGCCAAGCCTTTCCTGCCACCTGTACTGTAGGAGCGCATTTGTCTGAAATAGCATCCTGGTGAGCTTTCAGCAAAAATACAGTCACATCACACCGTGTCCAGTTTTGGTTTGGCTCACTAACAACCAGCTGTTTCCAAACAGTTTCTCTTCATCCAGAGCCAGACTGGACTTCATAAAAGGGCGCTTGGTAAAAGCAAATAAAAAATGCTTAATAAAATGTTTTGTGCATGTCTCATGTACTCCCGATTAACTACCAGGTAAGAGGATCCTTAGAACCATTCAGTTTACAGTTTCCTATTGTCCCATGACAGAAGGTACAGATGGTTTATATGCATTTGTTGTTTTACTGAGTGGATTTGATGTATTTCTAGAAAAAAGCAGATAGCAAAGTCTTGATTTGAGCTTTCCTGCAATTCCAGTTTATTCACAGTTGGGATTCTGGTCCATACTTAGCTCAAGGCTCTTCAACTATGAAATTTACTTAGATCAGTTGGGCACCTTAGCAATTGCTATTCACTAATTTTTTCTTTTCCAGTCCATTCCACTTCTATCAATGTACTGAGTCAATTTCCACTCCAGTCCACTAACTTCACAAGAGAAATAACACTCATGAACAAGCTCATAGCTTATTCCAAATTGGGAGCAAAGTGGGACAATAGGATATAACACTGCACTTGCATGGGATGGCAGAAGAGAAGCTGACTGTGAAGAGGTTAATTTAGACAAGAACAGTTCTTTACAATAACATTCAGAAATTAAACTAGATTTGTTTTAATTTCCAAATTTATTGTAATTTCTTTTACTTTTAAAAGAAATCAAGAGAAACATACACTAGTAAGCAAGGAATATGAGGAAAAGAGAGTGTTTCAGGACTGAATGAAGGTCAACAGGCCAAGGGAAATGAAGAAAAGTGATGTCAGTAGTGACCACTCACATACATAATTTTTTCCTTATGACAACACACCCTGGTGGATCACAGCATTTCAAAAGCTTGAAATGTCAAAAAGTTTTAGATATTTCCCATGACCTAGCTTACAGTGGAACTGAAACTAATGTTCCTCATGCCAACACATCACAATGTGGTGTGGCAGTATGAAACATTACTACAAGTGAAGTGTAACAGCTGCTCAGATATTCTGCTTGAAGATTCATGATTAACCCTTCTACATTAAAAAGATTGGATAGTTTTATTGCTGTATCTCTTGCATCTTTTCAAATCCAGCAAGTCTAGCGGAAAATACATTAATTTGAAGAGTGCAATATGTCTCTAGGAAATTAGAATCCATTTCTCCTCCAGATTTTCCCTCCCTCAAATTTGTGCCATGTTTTGCCTCATCAAGAAAAAGGGGGCAATGATCATTATCCAGTTCCTTCTCGTCAGGCCATATCTATTGTCAGATGAGAGTTTGATTGTCAACTCAGAGTTTTGTGGCAAGAAACACATGTAAAATCCCTTAGAATCTTTTTCTCTGATTCAGACTCAAAACTAAAGAAGAAACAACTTTTATGAAGAGAGGCAAATAGGAGATCTCCTGCAGCGCAGAGATGGGCTGTGCAACTTTGGAGGAATGTTTGCGGGTATTTGAAGGGGTTTATGCTTTCTGTTTGCTTATTTGAATATTAGCTTCAATATTTGACAGCTTTATGTTTTCTTACAGTGACTTGGTCTCAAAGTTATCTCAAAAAGTCTCATATGCAGGAAGCACCTCAAAAAATTTCCCACTTGTATAAGTTGTAGTGATAAATATGTTATAAACTTCACTATGTGAGGACCTTAATTAGTCAGAACTTTTGCATCTCTAAATTCCTTCTCACTTCTGATACAAATGAAATAGCTCTTTTCCTCAGTTAGCCTCTCAACACTTCTTAGTACCACCAAGCTTTTATTGTCATTCTTCTCTCTCCAACATGATACACATACTTAGCCCAGCTTGGTAGCATTTCTGTTGGATTGAGAAAAGTCTGACAGCATCTCTGGCTTTCCTAATTGAGCCAAAGAAACCCAGCATGCCAGGTACTTCTCAGAGTAGAGGATTTTCTCTGCTTCCAGGATTAGACCACACCAATCTCAGCAGCCACAAATAGTATCTGCAATTGGTATGTAAAAATCTATCATGGAAAGCTGCATGCTGGAGTAGTTTGTGTCTCCATGTGCCATATGTTTAAGTGAAAGAGTGTGACAATCACAGCAGCACACTGTCCAGAAGTCATAAGCAGTTAACAAAATGCAACATGATTGTTGGC
>VYZR01012924.1:5634-23716 GCA_013400675.1 Oxylabes madagascariensis | reverse complement strand
TGGAGCTCTAGCAATTGAAAAACAGGACCTCCTGTTGATATGAAATGTTTTTGTTCTTTTCAGAGCTGATATTTGTGATCAGCAAATATCAGGAACTTGGATGTTTCTGTTACAGTTTCTCTCTATTCCCTTAAAATACATGCAGGATCTGTTCTCTGCACACACTCTTGTCCTCACAAGCGTGTTCTCCAGCAGTGGAGCCCACTGACCCCAGATGTTCTCAAAATGGTCAGAGGCAAGATTTCATAGGGGAAAGAAAATTGGGACCCTGAAAAAACTTAAGTGACCTTTTTCTGTCCTACCCCACAATAATAAACCAACTGAAGCCGAATCTGCCTCCTTGATGTGCAAACCATATTTATAAAAATTTAAACCTGTCTTCCATAAGAGAAGTAAAGGTTTCATGACTGCAGGAATCCAGGGATCTGCATGCTAGGAGACATTTTTTGCAATAAATTATGACAAAGAATTCCTATGTTTATGTTATTTCTGTCCTTCATCATGGAAATATCTGGTTTCTGAAAGGATCACACCTCATCAGTTATGACACAGTCCATAAATCTGAGGCATTTATTTATTATCTAGTTTGGACTGTTAGTCATCTGTCTTTACTGCTTTTCTTTTCAAATAACAATGCTCTAACAACCACAGAAACAGTGAATTACCATTTGGCTATAGACATGATGGGTAGGCAGAGACTACAGCACTGCAATTGCATGCTTCATGAACACATCTTACACATTAGATTGGACCATTCTGTATCTGCAAACTTTTTCATAAACTCATTTACTTNTAAGGATTAATTCCTCCTCTAGTGTAAATTACCATAGCCCCTGTACTTGATGTGATTTTCCCCTGCTAATTAAAGTATAAATGCATCCACGTTGTTTCTGTCAGCTGAAGTTATAAACTCTGCAAGGCTGATGTACCTCTGACATATTTTTCTGCTATATTGTGGTCTAATCGATCAGCTGTGGTAAAAGACACAAAGATTGTGATTCAACAGGAAATCTAGACTACTACTGCAACTTTAGTGAAAATCATCCCATCCTTTTTTTAACCTCTGCCCTGGAGCTTCTGTATACACCACATCTCATAAAACATATAGACTTTGCTTAAAGTTGTTTAAGAGATAATTGCTGTGTTTTTGCCATTTCCTCCCTGGTTTCCTTCTGTGATTCTCACATGCTCTCCTGTCTAATAATTCTTTCTACTCTCATGAATCCTGGTGTAATTACTTCTTATTACATCAAGTGTTTTCTTGGTTCTATGATAATTTCCTTTATTTAAAAATTCTGTTTCTACAGGGATTAGAGTATTCATCAGTTAAATTCAAGCAGAGTCCTATATGGCACACTACTACTGATACTAAAAAAAAAATCTTCCATAATCTTGGAGAAAATACCAAATAGCTAGCAATCTTTTGCTGGGAGAGGCCACATGGCAGGGCTTCAAAAGGGTTGAACATTTCCTGGAAGAGGAATTTTCTGTGGAAGTGAAATATCCTCTCCAGCCCTGTTTGTTTTTTTTCCAGAATTTCCTTTCTGAGGGAACACAGCCATCTGCCTCCCTGACAGCCCTGACAGAGCCCTACTCATCCTCACACCTTCCATTCATCCTTAAACAGTGTGGTAAACCACTCCTGTGCTTGCCTAGAACTCAGACAAGCAAAGTATATGCATTATTGCTTACCTCCAGTAGTAGCAGGGGGGAAAACCACATAAATACAAAAATAAACCTTAAAAACCCAACAAAACTTAGCTGGAAAATTTAGCATTTCCTGAGGCTATACAAAATATACCACAAAAGCCCTCTTTGTTTTTAATTGAGTTTTTTTCATGGATAGGATTTTTGGTTTGCTGTCAAAAACAATTCCCTCCCGTGCCAGTGGGATGGTTATCAAATATGTTAATAATAATAGTAGAGGCATCAGATCTTCCAGTCATTAGGAAATGACAACAACTTTAAGACTGACTCTGAAGGAACAGGGCAGGAACATTTCAAATGAGCCAGGGAAGGCACTAGNGCTATAGACATGATGGGTAGGCAGAGACTACAGCACTGCAATTGCATGCTTCATGAACACATCTTACACATTAGATTGGACCATTCTATATCTGCAAACTTTTTCATAAACTCATTTACTTTAAGTTTTCAAATGAATATCTCCTGAATCAATCACCCTGTCTCCTGTTGATTGCACTGTGCAGGCAGACGATTTATTTACATGCTGAAAAGGTCAGTGTTGAAAAAATCTGTATTAACAGTGCATAATCATTACATTCAAGTGAAACTTAAAACTGCATGAAGCCAGGAATTCATTTTGCCTCTTTACCTCTATGTACACAGGCTTGAGACATCTTTGTGGAGACATAATGCAGTATGTTATGGTAAGTCAAGCGATCGTCAAGCATGTTCATAATATAAACCTTTCTGATTACTAATAGGAACAAAAAAGAATGGAGCAACCAATATAAAATATGGATTAGATTAATCATCTAAAATATGTAATTAATTCAAGGGTATGTTACATTTGCATAATATCTGCCTTTTATTTTCACACCCAGTTACCAGGATACAAGCCCTAATAATAGGCTTTGAATTACATTACTTTTTTATTTAATTTACTGTATGCAACAATGCAACTATAATACAGACTGCTTAAAATATTTATAAATTTACATTCNTTCTACAGGGATTAGAGTATTCATCAGTTAAATTCAAGCAGAGTCCTATATGGCACACTACTACTGATACTAAAAAAAAAATCTTCCATAATCTTGGAGAAAATACCAAATAGCTAGCAATCTTTTGCTGGGAGAGGCCACATGGCAGGGCTTCAAAAGGGTTGAACATTTCCTGGAAGAGGAATTTTCTGTGGAAGTGAAATATCCTCTCCAGCCCTGTTTGTTTTTTTTCCAGAATTTCCTTTCTGAGGGAACACAGCCATCTGCCTCCCTGACAGCCCTGACAGAGCCCTACTCATCCTCACACCTTCCATTCATCCTTAAACAGTGTGGTAAACCACTCCTGTGCTTGCCTAGAACTCAGAAAAGCAAAGTATATGCATTATTGCTTACCTCCAGTAGTAGCAGGGGGGAAAACCACATAAATACAAAAATAAACCTTAAAAACCCAACAAAACTTAGCTGGAAAATTTAGCATTTCCTGAGGCTATACAAAATATACCACAAAAGCCCTCTTTGTTTTTAATTGAGTTTTTTTTCATGGATAGGATTTTTGGTTTGCTGTCAAAAACAATTCCCCCCCGTGCCAGTGGGATGGTTATCAAATATGTTAATAATAATAGTAGAGGCATCAGATCTTCCAGTCATTAGGAAATGACAACAACTTTAAGACTGACTCTGAAGGAACAGGGCAGGAACATTTCAAATGAGCCAGGGAAGGCACTAGGTAATTTACTGATACATTTTTCCTTCTTGCCATTTCCAAGTTCCTGTCACTTTTGCAGCATCCAATTTAGATCTGCTTGCAGAATCAGGTGAATTCAAGGACAGGCTAAAGATCACAACACCTTGTTTCACCAAGTGAAGTGATTAAAGATCCCTGTTAAAGATTCCAATAATCACAGCTGATGCTTTATGAAAGCACAGAACGTATTATGACCGAAGGCCTGACCCTGGACTGTGCCTCCTCCACTCACACCGAAGGACTCACCTCATTCACTCAGCTCCTCAAGTATGAGAAGTAAAGCCCATAATTTTTTAATGTTTCCTTTGGCCCTTTTTATTCTGTCCAGTAAATCCCTTACCTTCCTTTTCCAGGAATGACATCTGTATGCAACAGTTCACACAGAAAAAATGGTCCTGGGGAGAGCCGTTTGCAGAATATGTAATTCTTCAGTTCTATATTACTTTAAAGCCTTTTTAAAAAAGGGGGTCTACAGAACTTATAACAATTTTTTTAGTAGCAATCAACTATGTGTCACCAGGGGGAATTTTAATTGGAATTTTTGTTTTGCTGAAATTTTCTTTTAAGTAATGTATGCTGTGCAATGAAAGACCAAAGACCAAAACCTGACAGAGAATTTTTCCCACTAACCCTGTTTTTCACCACTTTGCATGTGCAATCCTGTGAATCTCACCCACTCATAGAACGATGCAGGTTCCAATGATCCTCTGGCTATCAACTGATCCACACACAATGCTCAAACCTGAGCCAATTTAGAGGAATCAGGAAATTTTTAATTAAAGTCAAGAATATCTCCAAGGATAGATATATTAGAAGTCTGTGGGAAACCTGGTACATTATCTGACAAATGTCACAGTCAAAAAAACTTACCTTAATATCTAATCAGAATTTCCCCTCTTGTGTCTTTTGCTCCTTAACCTTTTACTCACCACCTCTAAAGAAATGATAAATCACTTGAGACATGTATATGAATAAGCATTTTACTTACACATATATTTCATTTTCACCTGCAATCAAAATGGTTTCAATTAAATTAATTATGTGGTCTGCCATTTGAAGTCCTCCTTTAGTTTTCTTTACATTCACAATACAGTTTCAGAGTAGACTCAGTTAAAAGTTTATTGTTTTGAGATCCTCTATCATTTTCAATGCTGAAGTTGTTCTAAACTCACCAAAGTTATTAATCCTATATTTCCTTCACAGATCCTTTAGAACTAGCAAGTAGGGGAGTTTTAATTATATTACTGGCTCATATACTTCTCGATAAGGAAATTTTGAACAATGACTTCACAAAAGTTCTTTAATTTAAATCAGCTTCCTTTATCATACTGAAGAGATTTTGACTTTCAATGTCATCCGTGGTTTTAATACACTGGTATTCACATTAAAGCAGATATTTAAAGAGATGCAAACAAAAGACCTATAAAATGGAAATTTTCACAGAGTTCATTCTAAAGTAATGAGATATAACTGTGCAAATTTCACATTTTCCATGAAAGAACAGAATGACATGCACGCACTTACAGTAACTGGTGCATTTTAGTGGGCAAGTTGCAGAGACCCATACTGACAAGACAATCTCCCAGATTCAACACTAGGCTGGGCTCCACAAGCCTGAGTTGGATACAGTGGTTCCCATGTGACCAGTCACCTTTGACTGAATTTTGCATCGTGGAGGACAAAAAGTGTGGAAATGCTGAAACACATGGTAATCCTCCGGTAATAAGGGAGGGATGAATGGAAATCCCTCTGGGTGGGAAGGGCTGGGGACCATACCTTCTTCAGGGAATATTCTCAGTGCCTGGCACCACAGAAAAGGTGAGTGCAAAATATCACACCACCATGGCCCTGACACACTGTCAGCCCTGCCTGTCCCTGCTCACCCCTCTCTGTGTTATCCCCACCCTGCCACAGGCCAGGATCACATTTCAGCCCCCCAGGGCTGTCAGCCCCAGCCCCTGCAGGACCACAGCAGGGTCAGTCTCCATGCCTGGCCATGGGATGCTCCAAACTGAGTCCACATGTTTCCAGGGAGGTGAGTGAAGCCTGGGGTTGGGGCTGCCCCAAGGTCTCACAGTTGCCCTGCTCCTGGCCTTGCTGGTGGGACAGGCACTGGCTGCCAGACCCTGCCCTGACAGACTCCATGGGAGCCGGACACATGCATTTCAAAAGAAAGCAGTTACCCAAAACCAGCTAATCCTGATGTAGAGGATCTGAATCAAAGCCTCTCAAAGGTGCCCAAACCATGAGGGTAGAGCCTCTCACCACCATTTCCTGGCCACAGGATCTCTTGGCTCTGTTCAGTGCTTGTTGTAGATCCCAGGTTTTGGTACAGGAGCAGATAGTGAGTGATGCTGCGAAATCTTCTCCTGGAGCTGGGCACCTGCCTTTAGGCTTTGCAACACCAGCAGTCTTAGAGTCTTGAGACCTTTTCTTTTTTTCTAGTCTGCACTTCAGTGCCAAAGTTGTCTTTTGATCTGTCTCTTACTGAGAAGTTACTTTGCAAGGGAAATGTTAGAAGTCCAGAGGGGTCTACTTTATTCCTTCTACTCATTGCAATAAAGACCAAAATTGAATGAGTAGGAGGCAATACCAAATGAGGGAAATGGATTTCATCACCCTTAGGCTATTTCAACAACCACTCTTCTTTACACTAGGGTCCTACGGGCACTGCAGGAAGGCAACAGTTTTTAAATGCAAAGTTAGTAATCATTAGCAAGAAACACAAGAATCTCTTTCCAGCTGGGAGAGAATCTGATGGTGAAGCAGATAGGCCTGGAGGTGAAAGAAGCGAACAAGGGTTAGGAAAGGCTGTCTTTTGTATGCCTTCTCCAGGAAATGATTGAACAGAATGCTGCTACTTACACAAAATCAAATATCACTGCACAGTATAAGAGCCATTCAGTGAGATCTGCTAGAAGGAAAGAATTTATAGGGCATAAAGTAGAAGAATATTCACAGATCCTTATGTACCTCTGCCTATGGTATAAACTCCACAGCAAGATTTCAGGTAGATGTTTTTATTCAGACATAAACTAAAAACATTTTACCCTCATTTTATACTATTTCAGTGCCAGTACAGGTCTACCCACTGTAATTGTATCATAATATGGCAAGTAGTATATCCCAATGTGGCTTTAGCCAAGAGAACTGGAATATCTGAAAATAAGTCTACACTGCAGATACTTGAAATTGTGCAGACATAACCAAGTTGCCTTTAAACTAGCTTGTTTGAGTAGTCAGCTCACCTTGAAATTTCTTAAAAACATTACCAGCATTGATTCTGTTATCCCAAGAAGAGCCCTCTGTGCAGGGCTCTTTAGACATAAAGAGAGAAGAGTAAAGGGGAAGTGTTCTCAGCAGTAAAATTGTCTCTCCTGCTGCTAGCAAGAGGGTGAAAAAATGGGTACAAGGACCTGTATTCCTGCGGTAATGCCAAAACCCTGATTAACAGCCACCACCAGGGGCTGCCTGACCTGACAGACACTCCCACCATTAGTTTTACCATGAGTCATGGGGATTTCAATTTACTCACTTTAGCTGCTCTGAAGTGTTTCGGTGTCTGAATGCTGTTAGGTCAGTGCCCTGTGTCCCAATGTTATCAGCTCGTAGAAGAGTCTGTACCTGCATTAACACTTAATGCCTAAAAATCTGCCACAGACTTTTAGACTGGGAAAATCATCACACTCTGAGAACTGGGAAAAAGTAGACTGAACTCTTTTCCTGCTTTCTCTTTGACTTCTCTTGATCTGTCCCTCCCAGTGCTACTTTCTTGCTCATTACAATTTGGACAAAACAACATAAACTGTAAAATCTAACTTTTATAAATTGTTTTTGAATTCTTCATCTGTTCTGTGAAGGATGAATGAAGTCACCTGCTAAGATATTGTCCTTGATGGCAAATACATGTTGTGAAGCCCTCCCTTTGCCATGCAATATGCAACATGTTGCAAATATTAAGCTTATATTCTGAAAATCCATGTACAGAAGTATAAAGAACATGAAATGGTGCAAATAGCACCACTGTTCCCAACGGAACTCATGCACATGCACACACCTTGTGATGATATCCTCTCAATGCACATTAGGCTTAAGCATTTGGGATAAACCTGACTGAAGTATGGCTATCCACAAAAGCAAATTGAGAGGAGGAATACAAATCATATAAAACTATGTCAGTGAGGGAAGCAAGTGCCAATTTTGGCCTGAGTATACAATATAATCAGTACATGTGGAAAAGGCACATAGCAAAATCTTTTGCAAGAAACTCATCAAGGAAGCATATGCTGATAATTAAAATCTGGCTGATCCAATTCAGAGATTTGCACTGTCACCAGAACCAAGCTATTTAGTACAAAATGTGGTCACTTGAGAAGACCCATTGGGAATCACTGCCCTCAGAGTATGTGTTCTGTGACAAATAGAGCAGGGTTTCCCTCTGATGCATATAGACCTTTACAATGCCAGGTATTTGGATCATCTCAGTTATAACCTGAACATCGTGGCTTGTCAAGGCCTAGGCCAAGGCTGGGATGTTATGCAGGACGTCAAACTCTACCCTCTGTCTCTAGCAAGTGAGGTGACATTCACAACTTTGTCTTGCAACGAGCCTTCAGTGCACTTACACTGACACTTGTTCAGACTGCATACATCTGCCACAGGCCCGCTGATGCTACCAGGGTGCAGGGGCACCACAGGACAGGCACACATTTGATAGATGAAGGACTGGCATACCAACTGTTTCTCATTAGCACCTTCTCCTCCAGACCTTACTCCTGCAAAGGCACCAGGAACAACATTGCACACTGCTCCTGCTTCTGCCCCCAGGATCCTTCCTCACAAGTTGCTTTTCCATGTTTGATTCCACTCCCATGTATCAGTGGCTCATCCTGTATCTGCTAAAATGCTTTATGAACCCTATCAGGAACCACTTCTAAATCCTAAACATTAAACCAGAATTTGGCCCTAAGCAAATTAACTTAAAATGTTCAAATTTAAAACAACATAGACTGCCAATGACTGATTCTCTCTCAAACTTCATTTCCATAACCCTTACCTTGAGGTAACACCATTTACTGAAACTAGGCCATCCCTCTTCTATATAACTTTTTTATAGGCACCAGGATAGGTCATACAGGTATAACAAATGTGACAGCATAGAGGGGGCTGAAGGTCTTGTTGGCTGACAAGAACTGGAATGAAATTTAGGTGTCCTGAGTTGCACTTCTATTCATGAATGAAGTACACTCACATGCTTACAATCTGGTCAGGCAGGCCTTTTAGTACCCTTAATTTTTCCTGGGCAAGGTTTAGATTCAGTGACTGTAATAGCCAAGACAAAATACAGTTGTTTTTAATGACAAATCTCCTGACCAAGACTCTGCTTTGGCCATCTGTGCATATTTCACTTAATCCCGCTTCCAGAGTTAAACTATTTAGAGACACTAGAAGCCATAAGAGAGTGCATAAAAAAGCAGTAGAACTCGAAACACATAGAAGGAGAGAGAAGAGGCATCTTCAGCTCTTTGGCAAGTGTTTAGAGTTTGAAAAATATTCATGCTTTAGCTTATAGCAGAGAAAAATTCTTCATTCTTCTTGGGCTCAAGGCCAAAACAATCACGTGTATTTAGTGTGAAAGTATTACATTTACTATTTTAACTTCTCTTTCCATCTTAACTCAAAAGCACTTATGAGAAAATAAATTTTATCAGTGAAGATATAAAAACCATAATAGTCCACTTAGAAAATATAATAGGTGTTAGAAGAAACATTCACTCTATACTTTGATGGATTAGCCCCATTGGTGCTCCACAGCCATTCCAATTGTAAAGATGTTAACACCTAATTTAGTCTTGAAGATTCTTGAGGACCTACACAAGAGAGTTGTGTGAGTTGAAATTGTGGGGACTGTGCTGTCTTACAGCAAATACCAGAATATAGTAGTTCATTCAGTGGTGAAGTGAGGCAAATTGAAGTGAACAGTTTGGAAAGTCCTATTAGTCATACAACTATATCAATAAACAGCTAATAACATAATATTTGAGGAATTGAAGAATTTCTTAAAAGATCATTTCTACTGGCCAAGTCTGCAGAGTTTTTTTGAATTCCATCTTTCACCAAAACATACCTATATACCTGAAAGTATAGGGCTCACTAGTCTGTAAGCTTGACTACCTTTCCCGACTGTAACAAGTTGCATATCTCTCTCTCTCTCTCCCCCCTAGAAGTCAATGTGGAACAATATCATCAGATCATTACGGCTGCACCACTTCTTATCTTAAGCCAACTAAACAATGTTCAATAGGAATGCCCATTGATCTAGGCTATGTTTAGTTTGTAGAGAGTGGAGAGATCCCTGAGGGCTTCTGCCTGCACTCACCCTTGCTCTGGGAGATCCCAGGAACACAGTGCAGAAATCTCTGTGTCCCCTGGGTCTCAACAGCGTTGAGCTGGGACCGTATGGCAGCACACACAAGTCACTACATGCTGCACAACCACAACTCGTTCGATGTTCTCAGCCCCTTGGGAAACACAGGCACGTTTGGTAGCATGCACTGACTGGTGTGGCACCTCAGCAGGACTTGACAGGGCAGGGCTCCTACTACCCTCAGTGAGGTCATGTGTTGTTTACACATGTATTGCACTGTCGTGTTTTGACACTGGCTCAGCGCCAGGCACCCATGAGTGTTGCTTGCCCCTCTCCAACTCCCACCCCACTAAGTTGGGCAGAGGAGGGAAAAAGGGAAAAAGAAATTAACGAAGGCTTCATGAGTGAGATAAGGACTGGGAGAAATATTTCAAGGGCAAAGTAGGCTCAGCTTAAGGTTGCAAAGAGAAATTTATTACTAACAGAATTGGAGAATAATGAGAAGCAAAATAAGCCCTTAAAACACCTTCTCCCCCTTAGTCCCTCTCTCCTTCCCACCAGCAGAGCAGGGGACAGGGCAGGGAGTTTTTGGGTCAGTTCATCACTGAGATTTTCTTCCACTGCCCTGGGAGAGGAGTCCTTCCCCTGTGAGGCTTTGGGGTCCCTCCCACGGGAGACAGCTCTCCGTGAACTTCTCCGGCGTGGGTCCACTCTCACGGGCAGCAGCCAAACCCCACCTGCTGTAACGTGAGCCCCTCCCACGGGCACACAGTGCTCCCAAAACTGCCGTGACGTGGGTCACTCTTCCATGGGGTGCAGTCCTCCAAGGACAGGCTGCTCCAGCCTGGGAGCAAGAGCCTTCTCTCTCCACCAGGTCTCCCCCTGGACCACGGCACCCTCCAGGCATCCACTGCTCCGGCATGGGCACCTCCCCCATGGGCTGTGGGTGGATCTCTGCATTCCCTGTGGATCCCCACAGGCTGAGGCTGGATCTCTGCATCTCCCATGGATCCCCAGGGGCTGTGGGTGGATCTCTCCATCCCCCATGGATCCCCACGGGCGGCAGGGGCACAGCTGCTTCACCATGCTCTCACCAGGGCCTGCAGAGGAATCTTGGCTCTGGCGCCTGGAGCACCTCCTGCCCCTCCTTCTCCACTGACCCTGGTGTCTCCGTGTTGTTTCCCTCATATGTTCTCACCTTCTCCTCTTCTCTGACAAGAAGCAAACCCCCGTGACTTTGTTTTGATTTTCTTCTTACATATGTCATCACAGAGGCATTACCAGCCTCGCTCATTGGCGCAGTTTTGGCCAGCAGCATGTCCATCTTCAGAGCCGTCAAGGATTGGGTCTGCTGGACATGGTGGGAAACTTCCAGCAGCTTCTCACAGGAATTATCTTGTAGCACCCCCGTTGCCAAAAACCAATCCATGCCAAACCAATGCATCCACTTGTAGCTGTGTGCTAAAACATGATACCATTCTATTACATGTCAGAGCAGGTATTCATGAATGGGTAAGAACAGACATCCTTATAAGTGAATTTTAGTCTTCATCTTCTATAACTTGTTCCTCAGGCCTCCAATCTATGCTTGTTTAGTAGCTTTCCTCTCAGTGGAGTACATTGTATTTTTGTGCTGATTTTCCTTTACACAGATTAAAAAAAAAGCCCTCACAGACCATTTTCCATGTATGAAAAGAACACAGGTACAGTTTTTCCACTGTTATATAAACACTATCCTTTTGTAAATTCAGACTTAGAGTATTTTGACAGGCAGATAAATAAGGACTTTCACAACAGTCTCCTATTCCCAGGTGGGTGGTATTTTCTGTAGTGTTATTACCACCTGTATAAATAGCAGCACTACTGCTGGTGTAATTTGGGCTGCTGTGGATGCATACACTCAAAGCACAATTAGATAGTTCTAGTTGTTCACCTATAAAATGATAACTGCAGTCACCTGGCATTTGGTAAATATATTCAGCAACCTCAGCGCTCCAGAACACTTCCCTAATTTACCACAAATAAAGAACACTGCATAAAGCCTGGCATCCCTTGTGAAACATCCTGTAATTGCTAGCAGAAGGGGGAATACAGCACATTCAGATGCCAAGGTACTTCAGCTGCAAATATCCACTAACAATTTTTATTACGTAAGCTTTTAGGCTTGAACAAGAGCATCCCTACACCACTGAGTTTCTCTGATGCAATTAGGGAGGAATGTACCCTAGCAAATACACCAATCCAGAACGAAAATATATTTACAGTGCTGTAAGACTCTTTAGTCTGAATATCCACTAGGAAATTTAAAATTAGGTTTGGCTCAGTTTGGTTGGCGTCCATTGTTACATGATTAAAGGTCTGTACCCTGTATTTGTAAGGAAATTCATTCAAGAATAACTAATGTTGAAGTCCATGAACAGGAGCACTGAAGACTATAAAGGGAAATATATATTTTTACCTAGAGATATATTCATAAAAAACCTGTGGGATGTTTCACAAAGGTCCAGATAAATAATGAGGTATGTCCTTAAACCTCTAAAGAAGTAATACTGTATCACTCATAAATTGGGATGCATCACACAGACTACTAAAAGTAGTCTTTAGCTATTTAATGTCATAAAGGAAGGAAATTCTTGATTTTCTATTTTTTCCCTTGCATCCCTTAAAGGGTAGCAAAATCTTTCTGTCATAAAAGCATTAGGAGCAGCTAGGAGCCTTAAAAGCAGCTAAATTTTAGTATTTCATTTAGAATATCCAATCCAGTAATGTTATGAGATGTATTTACAATATATGTCAACTCTCAGCTTCTATTTCTCCCTCCTCTTTCAAGTTTATTGATTTATCATTGCAGAATATGATAATTTCATCTGAGGCATTGCCTTCCCTGATGGCTCTTTTCTTCACCAACTAAAGTGGAATATGTGGGATGCAATTCCAGTGTGCTGTTGAAAAGAGTAATTTGTTTCTGAGATTCAAATAATATTGCCTCCTTTGATTGAGCAAAATACATTAATTTTTTCGCGTTATATCCAGTCAATAAATTCCCCCAAAAGCAACATTTTAACTGATTGCAATCCTATAGCCTTGATGCCACAGTGGATATTAATACTTAAAATTAAGAAACTTGATTGTCATCTCTTCATCATACTTACAAGTTTACTGAACTAATTAAAAATATATTAAAATTAATGAAACTTTGAAAGTGATTAAAGTGGTTTCACACCAGGAGAAAGACACTTGAAACATCAATTCTGCCTGTGTGTTTACATTTACCATGATTGAGAGTGTTTATAATTCAGCATTCTCATTAAGGAACAACAATTCATTTTCTCCTTTTTAGAAAGGCAACTCCTAAATTTACAGTATTTTATTTTCTGTTCTAATTGCAAATATAAATTTGGTGTGGATTTAACAAAATACTATTTATCAAAGTACAAATCTGAACAGGAGCTCTTCCACTACCTTTAGAGTATTGAATTGCACCGTATGACACTGGCAGGTAGAATAAAGAAATAAAAGACAAGCCATACTTTTCTTTTTTTAGCTAGCCCTAGGAAAGTGACATAAAAATAGTATAACAATATTCTAAATACCTACTGTGACTCCTACTTGTACATTATTACAAATGCTATAGTTGGCATAGAAATTATTTTGTGCATGTAACAAATTTAGTTTGCTTCTCTCCTTAAGCAATCTGGAAATAGAAATTATTAAACAGATAATTTAAGTGAGGGAATTCCTTTTACCCCCACTGTCTAGTTGCCCTAGTCATTATCTCACATTGTTACTTTCCAATGGAACTGATTGCTAAAATAGTTTCTTGGAGGAATATTTGCAATATTGCCAGGGAAAGAAGTTTTCATGAGTAACATGTTTTAGCTGACTTGCTCTAATCTAAATATCTGTTCTTTTTCGTAGGTAGCAAATCCTTTCTTCTCATAAGAAACAAGACATTTCTGTATCAATGCAAAAAATTCTTCAAGTGGAATTATAAATGCATTATCACCTGCATTTCTATGTATAAATATTTTAAAAGGTTAATTCCTAGGCATTTTCCTCTTCTGCATCTAAATGAGTGCTGTTGTATACAATCACAGAATCACAGAATGATTTGGGCTGGAAGGGTCCCTAAAGATCATCTGGTTCCAAGCCCATGCCATGAGCAGGGACACCTTTCACTACACCAGGTTGCTCAGACGCCCACTCAACCAGCCACGTAACAAGGAGGAAGTTGATAATGGAATATTATAGGAACATAAAATTCAGACTAAAAGAGGAAACCCCCTTTTTACAAAGCCAGAATTGCTTTCTTTAAATTCAAAGCAAGAATCAAACACACAGAACCAGTAATCCCTGAGTGTATTTGGAGCATCCTTGCTTAATCCAGTGTCAGTGTCAGGCAAGAATTTCAGAAGTAAAGAGGCAATTAGAGAGAAGGGAATGAGACATAAGACGAGAGACTGGCATGCAGTAAAGTACATCGGTTTGTTTCACTGTGATGCTCCAGGGTGATGCTTGAGAAAACATTTGTTAGATTCATTGAAATTTCATTTTGACTGGCTTTTATTTATTCCACTTTGTAAGAATAAATACCCTTGAAATGTCTAAATTCTAAATACATAAAGCTGCCAACAATTATTTATGTGAACACAGGCAGGTATTGGGACATTGCAGAAGAGAATCGCAAAGGTATTTATTGGTCACAATCTCTGACATTAAGACCTAGCTTAACTAATATATAGGTATATAATTAAAGAAACCCCATCTAATGAAGGTTTTGGTTTATAAGCTAGTCTATTTTAATAATTCAGTACGAACTAGGCTAACATTATGTAAAATTTAGTTTGAAGCCCTTTTAGCCTCGAAGGTCAACTCTTGCACATTGCAGTGAATTACATGACCGGTTTCTAAAAGGTGTCTTATGCATGTCTATTCATTATAATATAGTTTTTGCAACATACTGTATCTACTAAAGGGTTCTTTGCTCTGTATCTGCCAAGTGTATTGTTACCTGTATTCCTTTTCATAGAAATTCATGAAAAATTGTCCTTCACTGTAAATCATTAAGATCCCCTTATTTTAATATAACTTATTAATACATTAATGGGAAAATATCCTACCTGTTGATTTAAACATATGGTAAAGATAATAGTTATTAGTATTTATTAAAGCTATTTAGTTCATCACAGAGACAACACACCAGGATAAAGAACAAAAATGCACTAAGTAAAAGGGAAATCTCTCCAGGACATATATTACTATCATTAGCACATATTAAAAACTGAGAATGTTGTGTTGACAAATATTCAAGCTGATTCAAGAATCACAGCAGGAGATAGAGTGCCTTCTTTCACCTTGCAGTTTTTGAATTGGCACAGGCTGGGCAATGAAAAATATGGTGGAGAGGAGTGCTGTAAATAGCTTCACAGTTTGCTTGCATAGAAAGCCTCACGAGTAGAATGTGATTATATACTGTGATAATGGAGTCAGGCAAGTATTTACTAAATCACTTTATCTAGGCATTAGGCCGCCATCAGTAAATAGATATGAAGAGCAGCATTGGATGCTCTTTTGGCACACGAAGAACCCTATTGGATAATGGAGAAATCAAGATCCTAAAAAGGAGAAAGAAAAGCAGATCACGCTTTTAAAAGAGTACAATAAAATTGATATAAGAGAAAGAAGAAAGAGAGAAAGAAAGAGTGACAGAAAGAAAGAAAGAGAAAGAGAGAAAGAGAAAGAGAAAGAAAGAAAGAAAGAGAGAGAAAGAGAGAAAGAAAGAGAGAGAGAAAGAGAGAAAGAAAGAGAGAGAGAAAGAGAGAAAGAGAGAGAGAGAGAGAAAGAAAGAAAGAAAATTAAAAATAAGTATAAGACAAATAGATGTGGATTTTATCTCTAGACTACTACAGGAAAGATGCTTAAAATCACCCAGTGTCACATTCAGAAAAATCAAACCTAAAGAAGGCTTTGCATCAAATCTGAAAATCAAGTAATAAAAGGAAATAAAAAGGGTCTGAGTTGACAACCAGGTGTGGAAGAAAAAATATCTGAAAATATTAGGAGGAGCATTTAGCCAGAGTCTCTAGTCATCTAAAAATAGGTATGACTAAGTCAGGTGTCCAAGCTCCCACAGTCAGTGAAATGTATTCCACTTTAAATCTGACTCAGCTGCTGAAAAGCCTCTGAATTTAGATTGTGTATATTATTACTAGATGTGTATATTATTACTAGATGTGTATTTGGAGAACTCTGAAATTAGATTGTCTATGTTACAAGATTTGTATTGGAAGAACAGACACGTAGGTGTATTTATTGTCCAAATCACTTATATTAATCTTTCTGAAATCTTTCAGAAAAAGTCTTGTAATACACTATAAGGTAGATATGGACTGGGAATAGCTATGGTTCAGCACACAGGTCCGATGGAATGGTGAAAAAGATGTGTTCAATCTGATCCAGCACTTAAAGAAACCCCTAACGTAGGTTTTATACAAAAGAGCTTCAGGCTTACAGATATTTGCATGTGTTTGTGTATACATTTTAGCAATTCTCTGAACCTGAGGAATATGTCAGATTTTATCCTTCATGTTGGGTCACATATATCAACTAAGAAAAAATTTTGTACTTTTAAGAGATTCTGATGAAACTGAGCTAAAAACAGTGTAGGCCCACAAATGTAAGTGCTTGTGTTCTTTCATGAACATTTCTAAGCTTTGAAGCATTGATGTGAAAGCAGTGATCTACCAGAAAATTATTTCAAATGTTTGTGAGAAAAATCCTCAGCTTGTTGATAGTAGAAGTAGTATTCATAAATATGTTTTAAATGTTTTTATCAGCAAAACAGAGCAATACTCAGATGTTTTTTCCGTCTGGACTGTGAGGAGTTTTCACTTACACACTGTAAAAACAGGATAGCTCAGCACTTTAAAAATAATCAAAGTGGGAATTATGTNCTGTACACTTTGTTTGTTTGCTTGTTTGGGCTTTTTTTTTGCCTCAGAGTCCTGCTTGCTCTTCTCACAATTTTTTGAAGTGACCCATCTGTTTAATCACACAGAGCGATTTCTGTCAGCTATCAGGAGGGGCCTTACCAACATAAGCTTCCATGGCAAAGAACAGTAGCCAATCACAATGATCTCGCCAGGACTTCCTTTCACTTTAGGTAAGTTATGGGAAAAACAGTGCTTGCTACTATCTACAGTCACAGCAGCAACTCTGAGAAGTGGTAAGCATTTATGCTTCATTTGGAAGCATTTCACCAGCATTTCAAAGGAAGCTATGGGTCGGGATTTGTCAAGAGGTACTGTCCAGCAGCTGGACTCTTTTTGATGCCTTAAGCTTTAGCTTTCATATTTTTGGATTCTGTGCTGCCTAGGGGTGTAGTTCTGAGCCTCATATTAAGTATTAGTAAGCTCTCTTCACAGAGTAGGTAGACAAAACAAATCCTTTTCCTGCTGAAGACCAAGGACAACTTTCAGCCCAACAGCATAAACAACAGTGGGCTGAAGAGAGAAAACAAGAAGGATGGAACCTCGCAACTCAAAGCTGTAATTAGACAATTAAACCCCAAAATGCAACTAGACCAAAACTTACAAAAGTGTAAGATCTTGTGACCGTGGNTCACAGCCTGAAGCTGTAACTGGACATTTAAACTCCAATATGCAAATGGACCGAAACTTATAAAAACGTGAGACCTCGTGACCATTGGTCCATTTTGGGTCCATTTTGTGTCCACTCTGTGACCATTTTGGGTCCCCCTTGGGTGTAGCCCTGGTCAGGGTCCTGCCCTGCCTAAGGTAGATCCTGGAGGCCTTTCAATAAATACCTGCTTTATTCTCTAGCTCTGTCCAGTCTCTGTTTCAAGTCAGCCTTCCCAAAGCATCATTTTCCCCCAAGGGTCTTAAGGAACCATCCCCAAGGTTACCATAAGCTAGGGCTCTTTCCTTCTTAAGCAAGTCTACCGCTCACTTTTGATCTTTGCTCCTCCATGCATCTGTTGGTTCTCAAGGAGCCCTCTGTTTACAGGTGTTTGAATTTTGCCTGTGCACCTTCTTTCCCTAAGGGCATGCCAAGCCTGTGGCACAGAGGGAAATCTCAGCTGGTTTCATGCAGAAATATGTAGAGAAAAGCTAGGTGGTCTCTCTGAGGAAGAGGCAGCCTGTGTGTGAGCTCTCTGGAGTAGGCCTGTGCCTGTGTCCTTGCTCTGGTACATGTACATGAAAATATATGGAGTCTGATTAGTACTCAACATCCACAATAAGGCAACTTGTTTTACATGCAAAT
>VYZR01012921.1:29686-48669 GCA_013400675.1 Oxylabes madagascariensis | reverse complement strand
TTTAAAACACCAAAAAATTTTTTGTGATGTACTCTTTTCCAAAAAAAAAAAAAAAAAAAAAAAAGTGTGATTTTCCTGAGGTTAGCCTCCTGCTTTCAGAGGCAAAGAAAAAAGAAAAAAGAAATTATCACCTCTGTAGATGGGAAAGCAGAGGCAGAAAGAGGGCAAGAGAACTGTTCTGTGGAGCTGGAAAAAGATCACATTGCTGATTATCACAGTATTAATTTGATCACAAGTCCTGTAACTTTGAGGGCGGACTAGCTAATGATGCAATTAGCCAGGAAAATATCCATATTGCTGCTTGAAATGTGCTGGGCAAATCTGCCACTTATTTTGTTATATATCTGTGTACCTACAGCAGGAGTCAAGTTTAGAAAACCCTTTTTGTCTACCCATATTCTTTGCATTAAAAAAAAAAAAAAACAAACCAAACCAAAACACCTTCACTAGCTCTTTCCATAAGCCCCAGCATTCAGAGCAGTGAAGGATGGACTTTGTTATCATTAGCACAGAAAAAAATAAACATTTTTTAGTCTTATTCCCTGAAAGAAAACAACTGGCTTTTTATATAAGGTTATTCTGCTTTTCTTTTTATCAAATTCTCCTTAAAAGCTCCTTTGCCCTGTTTTCCTTTGCTGGAAGCACTGAGCTCTCAGCAGTAATTACATCCATGAGTTTTGTGTCATTTAGTTATAAATAGGAAAGGCAGGAGACAGTGCCTACCAGAAGGAGCAAGCCTTGGGAAAAGCCTTTGGAAATGGGGAAAAGTAGGGCGAGTCTGGATACATAAAAAAACCCCAAAGACCTGAAACCAGAAACCCCCAGCACAGGGTCCATGGGTGGCTGGTGCCCTGGCAATTGGCTGGGAAGGGCTCACCAGCAATTCCTGGGAATGGTCTACTGGTGGGACATATCCATCAACCTCTCCAGCCGCACCAATTTTAAGAACCCATTAATGTTAGAAATTATTCAAACTGAAGAAAAGACAAGCAAAAGTCAACCTTTTCTGTGATTTTGATAGCTCCAATTGCAGAAATGGAAAGGGAGGGATTTTGTTAGTGCACAAATCTTCTCAAAACTTCTTGAGGTCAGAGGGTTCCTCCTCTCTGTCTTCTGCAGGACAACTGATAGGAGAGAGGCAAGGAGAGATTTTTATTTGTGATGTTTTGCATTTAACCACAATGGGAGGTGGTACAAAGTGAGACCTGAAGGGTGGTGGCTCTTGGCTGTGACTGAAGCTCTCAGACAGCTGCTAAACGCCCCCATCATTGGGGTTTTGAATTGGGCCATGGAAACAAATGCCTGTGTGCTAATCCTGTTAGAGAGTGATGCTTGGCCTGGGTATGTCAGCAGGAGCCTGTTCCCCCAGGCCTTGGTAGCACTGACTTCTTAGCCAAAGCTTCCTGCTGTGTGTGAAATATCCCATCACAGAATCACAGAGCATCCTGAGTTGGAAGGGGCTCACAGGGACCATCAAATGGCCCACACAGGATCAAACCCACAAGCCTGGCATTATCAGCACCGTGTTCCAACCTGAGCCAGTCTCAGGGTCATCACTGAGCCCACGAGCAGAGCAAGCTGCCATCTCCTCCCTGAAGCCTTCCCTGGAAGCTGGGTCATCGGCAGCCGCTTTGGGAAGACCACATTCGCTGCCGGTCAGCCACACTGTGTCTTAAAGGAATTTAAATACTCCAGGTTTGGGCTGATCCTGAGGAGAGGCCAGCAAGGAGAAGGAGAAGTCTGTGCTGTAGGGCAAGTGGATCCAGGCAAAGCCGATTTGGGGAGCAGGCTTGTCTAACAGCATTTCATTTTCCAATTCTAGCACTGCATGTCAACAGATTTCAAATATCTTCCTAAGTCCCAGTAGCCTGCTTGAAAGTGCTATGTCTTTATCAGACCATTTATGGCCCTTCTGAAATGTGAGTCTCACTGGCTGCATCCAAAACTTGTGCTTGGAGAACATTCCTAATTAAAGCAGATTGGGCCTTTGGGGAAGGAGAGGCTGCAAAGCATTTCCTAAAGCACTTTCTACTTGAGTTTCATTGTGAGAAAATACACCTTGAGGGTGATGCAGGGATTGGGATTGAGACAAATGTGAGTTTGGTGGGTCAATTTTACTTTGAGAGTATGGGAAACACGGGAAGCCCAAATGATGAGCCCAGAGGGTTTGACACGGAGGTTTCACCCTCCCAGAAATACAAGGGCCTTAAAACCCGTGTTAATTTGCTGACATCTTTTTATTTTGGAAATGCCTTAGAGCTGTTTTCTTCAATCTTTTTGGGATGTGAGCTGAAACAAAGCCATCCAGTCTGAACCAGAGGGATAAACTCCCCATTTCCCCAGTGTAATAAATACCAGTTCAAAGAGAAATGAAATCACCTCTCGTCAGACAGGTCCTACAAATGTTGTGCCACACACTTTCTGCTGCCTCCTGTGGGAGGACGGATTGTAAGAGAATAGGGATAGTACTGAAGGCAGTCTCCCCAATGAATTGCAGCTGTGCTGATTGCCAAAGAGTGGGAACAGCCTTGCCCTTAATGAGGTCACAGACTCAAGGAGAATGGGTGTTATAAGAGTGGCTTGGCTGGCTGGGGGTCAGTCGGGGTCTGCTGGCCGTGCTGTGAGGAGGAAGGGTCCAGCAGTGGTGCAAGGGGCACACAAGGTAAGATGCTACACGAGGGACAGACAGGGTTGGGTGGTTGTGTGAGGGACAGGAGGGAGTTGGCTGGTCCTGCAGAGGAAAGGGTACAGAGGAGGAGTCTGTGTTTTTGGAGCTGCCCATGGGAGGGTACAGAGAAAAGGCCAGTGCACTCAGGGGTTACTGACTGGCTAATGCTTGAAGCTTTCTTTGGTGTCAGTCATACCTCCACTGTCAGCCTCCCACACAAAAAAACCACAGGGCAGGAAATAAGGACATGAAAAACAGGTTTCTGCAGCAGTAAAGCAGAGCTGGTTTGATGGCTGACGCAGGATGACGTGAGCACTGAGCTCCGAGGAGGAAAGTGTGGATGGGTCTGAGTCACCTTCCTCCTGGCACCATCAGCCTTAGTTTAAGAATAAAAGATTTTGCAGTTGTTGTTCTTGCTGCTAAACTTCTTTCTCTGCAAAGACCTGAGCCCATTTTGTTTGTAAATGGTATCATCTGGGTTTGTGCTGCTGCTGGGGAAGCACCTCCAGGTGTCTGGCCGAGGTGATGCTGCTGATTGCGTGTGAGGAGAGGGTCTCAGCTCCATGAAATAATTGTGTGGTGCCAGCTCTACCCTGGAGCACCCTCTCCTGTGAAAAAGGAGTGTTGGTAAAGCAACTCTGTAATCTCATGGGCCAGCAGTGAAAGCCTGCCAGGAGCTTTCTGGCTGTGGGAGCAGAGAGAGGGTGTGGATGGGGAGTCAAATATTCCCGTGTTTGCATCAATTTACCTGAAAAATGGGAGGGGCTCATACAGGTGAGCTGCCCTGAGTGTTGGTGAAGCCTAGTTCAGGCTGAGTGCAGAACAGGGGGGATAGCTGGAAGCCTTCTTGAATAGTCATTTGGGTTTAAAAGCACCCCAAACCCCTCAGTTTGGTTGTTTAACTGTAGAGAGTTTGCTGGGCAACCTAAAATAACATGTTTATTGTAGTTCTGGCTGAATCGAGTGACTGAAGCGCAAAGCAGGTGGTGTAACAAGGTGGAGGATCTCATGCTTATCTGCACCTGCTGTGCATTTGGCCCACTGCAGCAATGATGAAAAGGATGAAATGTACTCTTTCCTGCTTTTCCAACCCCTGTGGCTTTGGAATGCTTTAGTCGATGTACAGCAAACAGCTGCAAAGCAAAGCATGTTTTTACCTGCCAGCCACAGCAGCTAAGTTGTGAAGCTGATGTTTTATGAATGCCAAATTACCCCAAGCTGGGGCAATCTGCAGGAGATGCAGAAAGAAAAGACCACAAAGCTTGGGGGTGAAAAAAACAGTAATAACTTTTGGAGCCAGTCTGAGTCCTTCTCCAGTTTGTTTCTTAAATCTTGGCTTTCCTGGGACTGCCTGTGCCTCTGGTGACAGTGTAATGGGATGCATGTGGTGGGAAGGTTGCATTTCTGAAGGCTCAGTTTTACCCAGCTGATGAAAAATAAAGGATGAATCCTAACCAGGGGCAAGGAAAAGTTAATGGGAATGATGTGGTTTGTGTGCTACTCTGCCTGCTGACTGGAACTCCCACCCAGGGCTCTCTCCTGTGGTCACTTTACAGCAGGCACTGTGCTAAGCAGGCTGGTTATAGCCCTTCCTCCTCATGGGAGAGCTTGACAAAGGATTGCCATCACAAAATGAGTTTTTCATCTCTGCAGAACATATCTGCTGACGAGAGGAAAGTAATGATCTGAGGTATCTACCGTCCCCCTCTGCTGCTGGCAATGTGCCTCGTGCTTCTCCCGTGTGCCACCTTCTCCCATGCTTTTCCTCTCAGGAGGATGAGAAATGTATCTAATGTTTTTGTAGGGAGAGTATGGTTTTTATTTAGGCTTGAAATAGATGTTTCTGGAGCACATCCTCTTTGACTTCTCAGCTCTCATGAGGCGGAAAGTTAAAAGTATCACTGGCACATCTTCATTGCCTTGGGATCCCCAGCAGGGATCACAGAGCTTAACTAATTACAAAGCCTAGTGCTTCCCAAAATTACACTTTTGGACAGCCTTGGTATGGCGCGAGGCTGTCAGTGCCACCTCCAGCTCTCAGCAATGAGCAGGGCCTATAAATGACTTTTCTTTAGTGGGTCAGGGAGATGAGCTAGCATCTGCTTGAAAAGCTGGAAATGAGATTTCCAGCCTGTTGATATCCCAACTTGGCCAGCTGCTTTCCAGAAATCAGTTGCTGGGCTATCTCATTTGTGTGCTTTAGCTCATAACAGGAGTGAATCTTTCCCAATGTTTCTTTGTGCTGTCTTCCTCAGACTCTTTTGCTTCATCTCACTGTTTGTAGCTGAATTTCTATCTCAGGGTTCAGGGGTAAGCAGATTTAGTACCTAATGAGGCAGGCTTGCTTTCGTCTGGTCAAACATCCAAGTACAACATCTTCCTTCCTTCACTCTAAAATAACAGTCAGGACTCACCAGACCTAAAAAAACTCATCTTGTGTCAGCTCCCAGATGCTTAGCTGGATTCAGCTGTTTGGCAGCATCATGCTCTGGGGATGCAGATCTGTCCCACTCCCTGAGCCCTGTGCCTCTCAGTCTGGCTGTTTGCTCTGGCAGACATTAAGCTAATAAAGGAAAAAAAATATCCTTGCTTCTTAACAAGCCAAGTATGTGGCACCTAGATGGAAATTTAATGAGAGGATGTGAGAAGCAAAGCTGACAAAGCAGTGACCTCTCCTCTGAGGTGAGCCAGCCCCAGTCCATCCCGAGGCACTGGGATTAATGAACAGGTTGGTTCCAGCCCAGAGCAAATGGGCATTAGCCCTATCACAGGGCTGGTTTATTGGGATGCCAAGCTCATAGCACTGAACTCTGGGCTCAAGAGAAGCCTTGAGCTGAGCCAGCACAAAGAATCATTGAATTATCTGCAATTTCTACCACAAGCACGTTCCGAGGTCAGGGCTGGAACAATCTATCTGAGTGTGGGGTTGGCCACCCGATATGATTTAGCAAATAACTTATCTAAGAGGAGTGTGGGGTTGCTATATTTGGTTTGGTTTAAAATGAAAAGTAATCTGCATAAATTATCCTGGCTGCATCCAAAGCAGTGTGGGCAGCGGGTCAAGGAAGGGGATCCTGCTCTGCTCTGGTGAGATCCCATCTGCAGGGCTGCATCCAGCTCCGGGGTCCTCAGCATAAGGATGTGGACACGTTGGAGTGAGTCCAGAGCAGGGTCATGAAGGTGATCAAAGGGATGGAGCACCTCTGCTGTGAAGGCAGGATGAGAGAGCTGGAGCTGCTCAGCCTGGAGAAGAGAAGGATCCAGGGAGAACTTAGAACACCTTCCAGTACCAAAAGAGGCTACAGAAGAGCTGGAGAGGGACTTTTTACAGGGATATGCCACGATAGGAGGACAAGGAGGAATGACTTTAAACTGACAAAGGAAAGATTTAAATTAGATATTAGGAGGAAATTCTTCACTGTGAGGGCGGTGAGGCTCTGGAACATGTTGCTCAGAGAAGTCTGACCTTGGTCCATGGTGTTCTTGCCTTCTTCAAGCCATTCAATGGTAGCTGGGATTAATTTCTTAAAAGAATGAAAAAATTTGAATCTATGAACTTGATGCATATTGAATATTGGCCTTTCAAGCCTACTAATTTTTTTTAAAAAAATATTAATATGTAAAGCCTGTTTGTCTGGCATTGACTTCCATTTGTGGGACATCTATACCAGAAAGGAGGTGACCCCTTATCAAAGACCTGTCTTTTTAGGGTCAGATTTTCTTAGGAGTTTAAGATTAGACTTTATTTACTACAGACTGCTCAGACCTTGCTGGGAGATGGCAAGAGATCAGACATGAGTATCAGATTGATCCCCTTTGGCCTATGTGTCTTTCTGTACAAGCAGTGATTATCTTCTCTGTAAGCCCCTCTTGGCTTTAGGCGGGGTTTAAAAAAAAAATAAATCTCCCAAACATCAAAGTTAATGAAATTAATAATGTATTTAAGGAATAAAATTGCTTGACATAGGGTCAAGTGAGACAATATGGCACATCCTGGTGGATGGGGAGGGAGGCAGTGGGAATGCTCTGACACTCCTGGCCAGGCAATGCCTGGCCACAAATCTGCTCCAGTATTTCCGAAAGGCACCGAAGTGTGTCCTGTACACAGCTCATGTTCTCAATGCCTAATTAAGCACAAGGTCCAAGGTTGTGTGGAGATGATCTACAGGTCTTTGTCTGAGTTGCACCACGTGCCCATTTCTGGTTTAGTTCCATAAATTAAGCCACTTTAGTTTTCTACATGTTAGAGGAAGTAATTTAGGTGCAGCAGGTCTCTCTGGCAGGAGCCAGGGGATGGTTTGGGGTCTTGCAAAGACTAATCTGTTCTCTTTAAGTGCTAATCCTTTCATCTAAGCTGACATGAGAATCCCAAACACCTTTCTATTACACCCCATTACCCAGATACATAAATCTGGTCAGGAAAAATCGCCCTCCAGCAGTGGGAAGTGATTCATTTTTGGTGTGAGCAGAGTCCATGCAGGTTTGACATGAGGTTTTAGCAAGTAGCGGGAATTAAAGGGCACATCTTGAGCTGATGAGACATTTGGTTTATCAGGGTGTTTAATGTCACAGAGTAAATAATCTCTCAGCACTCCATTAAATGAGAGGCTTTCAGGGCATGCAGCTATTGTTAATGACCGCCTCCTAATCCTGAATTTCACAGTGTGCTAATTCAAGGTCTCCCAGTGCTTNAGAAGAGAAGGATCCAGGGAGAACTTAGAACACCTTCCAGTACCAAAAGAGGCTACAGAAGAGCTGGAGAGGGACTTTTTACAGGGATATGCCACGATAGGAGGACAAGGAGGAATGACTTTAAACTGACAAAGGAAAGATTTAAATTAGATATTAGGAGGAAATTCTTCACTGTGAGGGCGGTGAGGCTCTGGAACATGTTGCTCAGAGAAGTCTGACCTTGGTCCATGGTGTTCTTGCCTTCTTCAAGCCATTCAATGGTAGCTGGGATTAATTTCTTAAAAGAATGAAAAAATTTGAATCTATGAACTTGATGCATATTGAATATTGGCCTTTCAAGCCTACTAATTTTTTTTAAAAAAATATTAATATGTAAAGCCTGTTTGTCTGGCATTGACTTCCATTTGTGGGACATCTATACCAGAAAGGAGGTGACCCCTTATCAAAGACCTGTCTTTTTAGGGTCAGATTTTCTTAGGAGTTTAAGATTAGACTTTATTTACTACAGACTGCTCAGACCTTGCTGGGAGATGGCAAGAGATCAGACATGAGTATCAGATTGATCCCCTTTGGCCTATGTGTCTTTCTGTACAAGCAGTGATTATCTTCTCTGTAAGCCCCTCTTGGCTTTAGGCGGGGTTCAAAAAAAAAAAATAAATCTCCCAAACATCAAAGTTAATGAAATTAATAATTTATTTAAGGAATAAAATTGCTTGCAATAGNGAAGAGAAGGATCCAGGGAGAACTTAGAACACCTTCCAGTACCAAAAGGGGCTACGGAAGAGCTGGAGAGGGACTTTTTACAGGGATATGCCACGATAGGAGGACAAGGAGGAATGACTTTAAACTGACAAAGGAAAGATTTAAATTAGATATTAGGAGGAAATTCTTCACTGTGAGGGCGGTGAGGCTCTGGAACATGTTGCTCAGAGAAGTCTGACCTTGGTCCATGGTGTTCTTGCCTTCTTCAAGCCATTCAATGGTAGCTGGGATTAATTTCTTAAAAGAATGAAAAAATTTGAATCTATGAACTTGATGCATATTGAATATTGGCCTTTCAAGCCTACTAATTTTTTTTAAAAAAATATTAATATGTAAAGCCTGTTTGTCTGGCATTGACTTCCATTTGTGGGACATCTATACCAGAAAGGAGGTGACCCCTTATCAAAGACCTGTCTTTTTAGGGTCAGATTTTCTTAGGAGTTTAAGATTAGACTTTATTTACTACAGACTGCTCAGACCTTGCTGGGAGATGGCAAGAGATCAGACATGAGTATCAGATTGATCCCCTTTGGCCTATGTGTCTTTCTGTACAAGCAGTGATTATCTTCTCTGTAAGCCCCTCTTGGCTTTAGGCGGGGTTCAAAAAAAAAAAATAAATCTCCCAAACATCAAAGTTAATGAAATTAATAATGTATTTAAGGAATAAAATTGCTTGACATAGGGTCAAGTGAGACAATATGGCACATCCTGGTGGATGGGGAGGGAGGTAGGGAGGGAGGCAGTGGGAACACTCTGACACTCCTGGCCAGGCAATGCCTGGCCACAAATCTGCTCCAGTATTTCCGAAAGGCACCCAAGTGTGTCCTGTACACAGCTCATGTTCTCAATGCCTAATTAAGCACAAGGTCCAAGGTTGTGTGGAGATGATCTACAGGTCTTTGTCTGAGTTGCACCACGTGCCCATTTCTGGTTTAGTTCCATAAATTAAGCCACTTTAGTTTTCTACATGTTAGAGGAAGTAATTTAGGTGCAGCAGGTCTCTCTGGCAGGAGCCAGGGGATGGTTTGGGGTCTTGCAAAGACTAATCTGTTCTCTTTAAGTGCTAATCCTTTCATCTAAGCTGACATGAGAATCCCAAACACCTTTCTATTACACCCCATTACCCAGATACATAAATCTGGTCAGGAAAAATCGCCCTCCAGCAGTGGGAAGTGATTCATTTTTGGTGTGAGCAGAGTCCATGCAGGTTTGACATGAGGTTTTAGCAAGTAGCGGGAATTAAAGGGCACATCTTGAGCTGATGAGACATTTGGTTTATCAGGGTGTTTAATGTCACAGAGTAAATAATCTCTCAGCACTCCATTAAATGAGAGGCTTTCAGGGCATGCAGCTATTGTTAATGACCGCCTCCTAATCCTGAATTTCACAGTGTGCTAATTCAAGGTCTCCCAGTGCTTTTTGCAGAACAACTATTTTCCAGTTAGGACTGCCCAGAGAAAGGGATGCTGGGCTGAAAAGCACAGTGAGAGGCCAGCAGGGGCAATGAATCCCTGAGGCCATTGCTCAGGGCTGACTTATTTACCCAACTTGAAAATAAACCTGCTGCCGGGAGGAGGGGAAAAACCTTTTTCCAAGTTTGACCAGAAAGAGAGAGGAATGCAAATTGCTAAAAGACAGGAATGATTCCATAATTGACACAAAGCTGAATCTAGAAGACTTTGATTTTTGGACATACATTGAACTGCTCCTCTAATGACTTAATTTTAGACACTATCAGCACCCACAGTGTGGGATTTTTTTTCTGAGGAGGGATTAAATAATTATGTAAAAACAAATTAAACCCAGCAAATATTTGCAGTGCTGTAATTCCTTGGGCAGTGCCATGACAGAAAGCAGTGCAACACTGGAAGAAAGCTGACAAATGACATTTATTTAAACTTGCAATTAAAGAGAAACAAAACCCAAGCCCCCTTCATTTGATGCTTGGAAGTGCTTCACACAGAGAGTCAAAACTGTCAGCACATCATGAGGGTATTCTCTGCCATGCAGTGACCATTGTGGGGCCCTCCCTGATGAAAGAGGATGAGAACTTTACCCTCTCATTGCACTAAGCTGTGACACTGCTCTTCACCTTTCAACAAGTCCAGCTCTTGCTGATGTGTGATATTAGGGCTGTGAAGGTGACCTCCCCTGACAGCAGTGCCAGCTGGATGCTCCTGAGCCCTCGGCTCCGCAGGTTTGCACAAGAAACTGCTTACTCCTGAGCCTGGTTCCTGGCTGAGAGGTTTTATTTGGGGTGTTTGTCAGTTAATTTCTGTGCTTCACGTATTTTAATTACTCAGACGATAAAGTAAATCTTTTATGATGTTCTAATGTGAAAGCTAAAATCACTCTTTTGATGCAGAGGTAGCAGCAATTTGCCAGCCCAGTTGCTGAGGTCTGTCCTGGGGCTTGTGTCAATGTCCTGTGAGGGGTTTTGTTTGCTGCTGGCCCTACTGGCACAGAGACCTTGTCCTTTGCTGGGGCATTTCAAGGGAAGGGGGGAGGAAGAAGGGCTCAGAGTCCATCTTGGATGAAGGTGCTCTTTTCTGGATGCCAAAAGAAAGGGAATCTGCTGCTTTCATCTGCAAAGTCCCAGGTTACCAAGGATGGGAAGGGATGATGATGATGGTGAACGAAGATGCAAAACCTGTGTGTTTTCTGTGCTGTGAACCACAAGGAGTACCGTGGCTGATGCACAAAACGCTCAACAAATGCAGAAATTAGGCTTATTCGGGCAGTTGTCTTTCCAGGGAAAGCTGTACCAAAGCTGGCCTCTCCCAGCCCGTTATGCATTTTGGGGGGGTTATAAGCAGTATTTCCATTAAAACATCCGTTCAGCCCAGCAAGCTTGGAGTCTGCAATTCCTGATAGATAAACAGCTCTTCTCTGCTTCCACCCCTCTGGCCAGGTCTTGCTTATCCCTCCCCAGACACTCTGGGGGGACACAAAACCTGTGTTTGTCTCTATGAAAATGTGCTGAGGGTGGTAAGAGGTTGCACGCCTGGCTTTTTCCAGCACACGATGCAGAAATGTCCTTTTGTGCTCTCCATAAACAGCAACAGTTGGAGGCTGCAGGAGAGTTTGGAAGCAACAAGGCTATGTCTGCTCCAGTCTTATTTATTTCCCTGAGGTAACTGCTTTTGGCTTTGCTAGAGATTGGTGTTAGGGCATAAATGTTCAAGCAGCTTCAGCTCTTAAAGCCTTTGGAAAGGATCTGGTTTTGGTAAGGACCTGCCTTGCTACAGCTATGAGCTCTCCATCCTTCCAGAGCAGCCTCTTAAACAAAACCCTGCTGATCAGGGACAGACCGAGTGCCTTGTTTGTTCGCTAGTGGTGAAACAGCTCTGCATAAATTCCCAAATCCCTCTGTAAATAGCTCCTTACTGAGGTCCTGTCCTTCAGGCTCTGGTTGTGAAGGGTGTGAGAAAAACAAGCAACTCTGAGGCAGATGAGCTGCCCTCTCCCCTGTTGAAGTGTTGGATAAAGCAAAGATACACCTTCGAGGTCCCTTCCAACCCAAACCATTCCATGATTCTTTGACCTGGAGGCAAGCCTGCACCCTGGCTGGGAAGAGCAGAAGACACCTGAAGCTATTTTGTGTTTGTGAAATCACACAATATGGTGTTTCACAACAGACACGGGGATTTGATCAGGCTAAGTGCAGAATAGCTGGTCCAAGGGAAGGCAGCTGGGAAATGGATGTGGACAATCGTATCTTATACCACTGGAGCAGCAAGGATCTAAAACATAACATCCACAGCAGTGTCTTGCTGATATCTGCCGTCCAGGGGAGCTGAGCCTCCAGTGTAGACCCAACAGGACTTAAAGGGTGGCCTGGTTTTTATTCTAAGGGTGTGTAGCTCTGCACTGAGCAGGAGGCTGTCAGGACCCATTTCTTGTGCTGTGTGCTTGTTTGGATCAGACCTGAGGTGCCAGCATTGCGTGCCAGGCAGCAGGGATCAGGTTTCCATCCTGTGCTTTTAGTAGATGTGTCAAAACTGACAAAAAAAAAAAAAATATATATATATATAGCAGGGACAAAGCACATCTGACCAATTTCTCAGCCTTATTGATGCTCATCTGGAGTGAACAGAAAGTCTAGAATCAATAAAAAGCCTTATTTAGAAAGCTGAGGCCAGATTAAGAAGAGCAAATGCTCTGCAAAAGGCAGAAAGGTGTAGACAGAGCAATTACAAAAGGCAGAAAATTACACCCAACCTTTAGAGACACAAATGGGGTGCTATTTGTCAGCATTTTAATCATCCATCCTATTTTCAGCGCCGTGTTTGGATTAAAACGTCCCTCAATAGCATGTCCTGGGTAAATAAAGCTGGGTCGGGGCATATTTTCCTGCTCAGTGAGTGAGATAAATATAGAAAGATGTTTTCACCTTTCCAAAGGAGGAGGAGTGGGAGCTCTGAGCCTGCTCGCAGGTAGTGTCTGTTGTGCACATTTCTCCCTCTGCCTTTTTTCCTTTCCTTTTTATTTTTCCTCCCCAAAGGATTTCTGAGCTTTTCTGTGCCACACACTCAGATGTGAGGCCTCCTTTCCTCAGGGGCAGAGGCAGGGCTGTGCTGCAGCCTCCAGCTCTGGTGACAGGTTGGATAACTCATGGCAGCTCCCGGAAGGCAAAGGTCATGTGAGGCTCGTGGGCTCCTAAAACCAGCAGCGAAATGCTCCTTCCCTCACCTCGCAAAACATCCTCAGCTTTCCACCTTGATCGAAAAAAAAAAAAAAAAAAAAAAAAAAAAAGCAAAAATTTTCTTGTTTTTTTTNAGCTCCCTGTCCTTCCTGTGCTGGGCCCCAGATCTGGACACAGCTCTTGCAGGTGGGGTCACACCAGAGAGGGGCAGAGGGGCAGGATCCCCCCTCACCTGCTGCCCACAGGGCTTTGGATGCAGCCCAGGGCAGAGATGCCTGCTGGGCTCCCAGTGCCCATTTCCAGGTCATGTTGGGCTTCTCCTCAACCAACATCCCCAAGCCCTTCTCCTCAGGGCTGCTCTCAATCCTCTGCCCAGTCTGTATTTGTGCTCGGAACAAAGACAGCAGACCCAAATCAGCTCTCAGGGTCCTCACTCTCATTTGTTTAACTGCAGGGGGAGGTGCTTTAAGGGTTTAGTTGTGCAGTGGGACATCGCAGTGCTAAAGCAGTGGTCAGCAGTCCCCACGGAGGGGGAGCAGCACTCCTCAGAGCTGCCTCAGGGAGAGCACCAGCAATGTCACCTCTTGAAAATTGCTTTTTTCTTTCATCTTCCCTAAAGCCCATGTGCATAAGCTCTGCTGACACGCAGCACAGCTGATGGAGCTAAGCATGGGAATGCAGCAAAATGGGAAAACTCAGCTAAAGCAGAGGACTTTCCTTTTGTAGCCCTCACTGGGCCCCATCTTGGCGTATGCTCCATTGTGGCCTAGTCTGGCATGTTTTGAATAGTGGGATGTTTCATTCAAACCTTTAATGACAGCAGTGTAAATTCTGTCTGACTGCTGCAGATGTTTTTGAGATAAACAAAATGGAAATGGATTTTGTTTAAATTAATTCCCACAAGTGACTTAAGCAGTCACCCAAATCAGGATCAGTTTAATATTTTTATTTAAATAGCCATGAAAACTTTTGAGAAATGAGAGTTTAGGAAATGAAGAGCAATTTGTCTTGAATACCTCAAAGTCTAAGTTTCAAAATTCATTTCATCCAGTTCTTGATAAGCAGCCACTGAATGCAGTAAAACCACTGGGATCCTGGACTCCATTGGAATTGGTTTCTATTTTCTGGTCATCCTCAGCTTCTCTTTGCTTTGTGCAACTCCAGATAAGAGCCTTAAGAGTTGTGGTTGTCCAAAGTACATTTTGGGTGCTGTCAGTATTTGAAAGTTTTCTTTTATACATATAAATTTAGATTTTAAAAATCTAAATGATAGTCTTTTGACCATGTTTTTCTGGAGCCCTGATTCATTAGCTGTGTTAGGATTCAGTGTATAGATGTTCTTCCTGTGCAAGTTCTGGTTGGCTTTTCCCCCACAACAGAGTCCACACACTTTGTAGCTGCAACTACAGCCCGTCACATGGTGGTGGCTTTTGACTGGGAACATGGAGAACAGCAGGAACATGAGCAAACAACAATGTTCTGATATTGAGAGCCTTGCAGACCAAGTTTCTTATCCAGCTCCTCAGGGTGAGTTGTGTGGGCACCTGAACAGATCTGGGACTGTAGGTGGGACCTCCAATTTAGGTAGCAAAGCTTAGGCTGAGATTGGTGACTTGTCCCTTGGGAGACCTGTTAAAGTTCTTTGAAAAGCATCTTCAGCTAATTAATTGTAACTACAATGGAACCAGACCCCTGTCTGCCTTCAAACCAGCAGGAGTTCCCAGGAGTGGCTTTGTGGCCACGTGCCTCCTCTGTGCTAGTAATAAACCACTGGCATTGAAACATCAGCTATGCATCCTCCCAGACCTGGAGAAGAGTTTGGATTTGCCTCAAGCTGAAGTACTGTAGTATGAGGCTTTCTCTGCCTTCAGGATCCTCCCTCTGTCCTGGCACAGGAATGTAACCTTCAGTGAGTCACTAGAGGAGGTGAGTTGGGCTGCTGGACAGAGCAAAGCCTGAGGATGAGGCTGGGTCAGGATCAGGGGCAGCAGCAGGTACAAGTCCATTTTGCTGTTAATGCCTTCCCATCCATGAGTTTAATGATGAAAGAAATGAAATATTCAGGACAATTAGTATGAGCTGAGGAGGAGCAGTGAAGTGAGCTGTTGCTTGTGCTCCCCCACAGAGCCAGAGTTAAGGACATTGAGTCACTCCTGTGCTCCTGAGCAAGGCATTTCCATCCAGCTGAGCACTGCAGCACCTTCCTGCAACATGCACCTTGCCTCCCTAAGCCCGGACAGCTCCATCCTGCTTTCCAGCTCACACCATAAGGGGAATTGGGAACTCACTGTGGGAGGCATCGTGTGTTTGCTCATGAGCTGCTTTAGTAACAGATATTTTCAGATAATGTGTCCTAAATATTCAGTACACGCATTCCTGCCACGAAAGACAATAGCAACAAAAAAAAATCTGAACAGCTGTTCCTTTGTTGTTCAGCAAAAAAAGAAAACCAAACTACAAAGCAGCACTCCAAGGTCATGTTATTCCTTTACGGGGGGGAAATGAAGAGGCTTGAAGCATTTTAGTGAGCTTGAGAATTTACTGTGGTGAGTTTTGGGATATGAACTTTGCTGCCTTGAGATGAGAGTCTTGCTGAAGGACATGTAGCTGCACTATTGCTGCTTGAACTACACAGGAATCCAGGAGCTACAACCTGGCTCACCCAAACTGCAGAATGTCCTATAGTTATAGAGGATCACAGAGGAGATGCCAGAAAAGGAAGGAACATCCTATGTCCTCTCTCTGGCTACAAGAGTAAGGCTTGTCTTACTATCACTCCTTTAAAAATAATTCAGCACCTGTTTTTCATACAAAGCAATTGTGACTCTTTACTTGATCTGTGCTAAGAGGGAAATTCAACCTCTGGATTATGGGAGCAGTGGTGTGTGCTCATTGAGATATGCCATTCCTCAGACAGATGAGAGATCCAGAAATGCTTCCCAGGTGTTTTAAAAACCTATCAGCCTTCCAGTTCCAATTCTGAGAGCTGCTGAAGGGAGAAACTGCTCCGAGCAGTAGATTACCAAGGTGACATGTGCAGCTGTGGATTGAGTCAGCTCATCAGATGTTTCCTTGCAGCAGAGTGGGGAAGATGAAATCTGCTGTTTAACAGCTGACATGCAATCCTTTGATGTCAGTCTGCCTTCTGCCCAGAGGGGAGATGCCCAAGAGGTGCAATGCCCTGGCATATCTCAGTTTGCTTGACCTGCACCTGCTTCCAGGAGGGAAGGATCCAAGTCTGCTGCTGTTTCTGCAGCAAACAAATGGTGCTCTCCCCAGCTGATAATTTCCCTCCCATAGCTGATTATGTGTCCTGTTGCTTTGGGGTTTTTTTTTCATAAAATTAGGGTATCAGGCTGCTTCTCAATCATTTTTATGCTGTGTGTTTGCTGCCAACACTTCTGGCTCATCAGGAAGCCAGCCCTCCTAATGCTCATTAGTGACAGGGAGAAAACCCCTCTGCCACTGCAGGCTTCTGTAGTCACCACAGCCAAAAAAAATATACTACTTATTTGGTTTGGAGGAATCTGAAATTCCCATTTGGGGAGATGAAAAGTTTGGTGGTTTGCTGAGATCAGAGTAAAGGTTGCTTTTGGGGTATAGGCAGCTTTGAAGTTGCAACAAGCTCTGCCTGCAAACCTCAGTGTTTAAAATAGACATCCTGTCGAGTCCTTTAGTCCTGCTGGGGTTTGGATGCTGACCATCCAAGGAGCATTAAGGGCAAGAGATGTGCTGTGGCCCAATGCAGAAGAACCATGAGACACTGACCCTTGCCCATGTGTTACTTCATAATTTGTCTTCTTTAGGGCTTCTGGGCAGAAGAAGAGGGGTCAGAAGAGGGATATGTATGAATTTGTAAGAATTTCTGGGTAAAGATTGCCCTTATATGAACCCAGGAGGTGGGGTCCTCCTGTTTGAGCATCATTCTCTCTGTTGCCCAAATGGTGACACTTTGCACAGTGGAGATGTGGCTTGTACAGAGATGGGGTCTCATTTCTGAATCCACTTGGGCAGAGAGGCTCTTGCTGGAGTGGGCCTAATTGCTAAAAAGATCCCCAGGGCTTACATTTGGAACAGTGCCTCGGGAACTGATGGGGATCGGCAGAGCTTCACAGGAAAATCTGCCCAGCACCCGTTTGCATTTGTCTGCCTTCAGCAAAAGCTATCAAGTTAATGCTAATTTAAATTCTCACTTAGGCATCTGTAGGTATAATTGCATAAAGCACTGTGCATTAAATTACATCCACACATGGATTTGGATTCAGAGTTTTCAGAAAGACTACATATGTCAGCCTATTTCCAAAATGAATTGGCCACTGAAGACCCAGTGCTGTTAGGCACCCCCTTTTTGCTTGAAAACATAGTGATCTAACCTTACCCTGGGTTAATTATACCCTGGTACCAGTTCAATTCCCACAGCTCTCCCATGTCAGTGGGAAGCAGCACCCTTAATATTTTATGAAACATTTTACCGATGACTCCCAAGTCCACGTATTGCACAAGTTGGTCAGGATGGGTAAATAAAACCCACAAATTCAACAGAAGCTTAAATCTCAGTTGTAACATGCTGTAATTAATCACTACAGCTGTGTAATGCCTGGAACCAGGCAGGAATCTGGAAGCAAAGCCAGCCTGAAACCTGCATGGAAAGCAGAACCAGAGGGTAAGTCTCACCTGCACATTCCTTGTTCTTAGGATGCCACAGTTGTTGGGTTTTTTTAGTTTTATTTCGTAAAGTACAATCTTTAAAGTGTGCCTTTAAGAGAAACAATTCCTGGCCTTGGAGCTCCCAGGGAGGACCTGGTGTGTGTCCCCTGACGGTACCAGCAGCATTCCAGTCCCCCCACCAAGGGGTGAGGAGCCCTGTCCTGTGACACGGTTGAGTCTCAGGGGGTCTTGTGTCCGCTGGGCTAATTTGCAAGGGGGAAGGTTGCTGTTGTCATTGGAAGCTTCACAACTTTGTCCTTGAAAAATTGCTAATACCTAGTTTTGGGTGTCTCATAACTTCAGTGGCCTTCTGCTCAGCCTGTGCATGCTGCTCTCAGCGCTGAGCTGTCTTAACACTGCATTAATGTTTTCTCCTCTTTGTGCATGGGTAGAATTGAAATCCCTCTTGGAGAGGAAGCTTATTCCAAATAAATTCCTGAACAATCAGCTGAAAAAAAAACCCTGAAATGTTCTTTCACTTGATTTACTACTCCATGCCAAATGTGCAGGCATGCCAGGTCTTGAGCCTGGTATTGGAGCTGAGCCTTGAAGGAATTATCTGTACAAAGCTCCTCCTTCAGTTTTGGGATCCAGTTCTGATTTCAACCAAGTCTGGTGAAAGAGGCGATCATAAACATGTTTCTGTGTGGCTCATGACAAAGAGCAGGTTTGGCCCAAGGCAGGTGTTGTGGTCAGATTGTCTGCTTGGCATGGATTTTTGGGCTCTTTGGGGATCCTCGTGTGTGGGGCAGGAGTTCATGTTGCAGCATCTCCTGCTGGGCTTCACTCCCAGCTCCTCCATGAATTTTGAGGGTTATTTGGCTTCACTGGCCAAAGATGCCCTGCTAAGATACCTTCTCTTTCAATTCTTTCAGGTCCCATCAGGTTTGACAGCCTCCTATCTTTTTAAATCCCTTGACATTTGAAACTCTGTTTCTCTGGAAGGCCTTCTCCTAAATCCCAGCTCCTCAGAAGGCCCAAGGGGACAGTGCTGACCGAGAGTGAAGCTGTTCTGGGTGTGTGGGTGGTGCTTTGCAGGGAACAGTGTGTTCAGAGATGCTCTGCTGGTTCTGCCTATCACTTTGACGGGGGAGGAGTGAACTGGGATATGATAAATCACTGAATCGTCACTTCTAAATGCTGCTTTGATGTAAACATTGTGTATAAACCCTCCTAAATGGTGTTAAATTTGTCTGCTATATTTCTTTCCTCCCACCACTGCTGCTCTAAGCATAATCTCTGTGTAGCTTGGTCTTGTTTTGTGTTTTGTTTGATATTTATGCCTGCTT
Source organism: Oxylabes madagascariensis (assembly GCA_013400675.1). Taxonomy (NCBI): domain Eukaryota; kingdom Metazoa; phylum Chordata; class Aves; order Passeriformes; family Timaliidae; genus Oxylabes; species Oxylabes madagascariensis. The sequence goes on along the minus strand of VYZR01012921.1, from coordinate 29,906 downwards.
TCCCAAAATCTCTGGGGGTTCTTTTTAAAATTTTGATATTGATTTTTTTCTTGGTTTAAAAAAAGCCTGAAATACACACAAAAAGAAGCAGGTGCCCATGGCTCAAACCTGAGTGGTACAGGAAGAGCAACAGGAAGGCTGGTTTGTGGTGCTGATGAAAGTCTCTGCAAGGCTTAAAGGAGCATCCCATTTCCACAGATAGCTTTTCTTCTTTTTTTTT
>VYZR01012921.1:17436-29656 GCA_013400675.1 Oxylabes madagascariensis | reverse complement strand
TTTTTTTTTTTTTTTTTTTTTTAAATGGGTTATGGGGCCAGGAGGATCTGGAAAGACAGCAAGTCACTCATCCCAGGTTGGATGCCTTGTTCTTAAAAATGTGTTCTTTCCACTCTTGGAGAATATAGTTTTAGATTTATCCTCACATCCAGTCTTGGTGGTTCAGCTTGTGAAAAACAAGGTTCACTTTCCTGGTAAAATTTAAGAAATAGGTTTAATAAAGAAATAAGACAATTAGGAAGGAGACACAATAAGCAAAGGAATTACAGCCAGGCCACCTGGCCGGGTGACTTGGCATCCAGCCAAGTGCACAATCTGCTGCTTCAGAAATCTTCTTTAAATACACTTTTCATTGCATCAGCCGATTTTTCACAAATTCACTTCTATGTTCTAGGAACTGTTTATCATGGTCCTTCCTTGGGTCTGCTCTTTTTAGAGCATGTGTGTTCCTTGGCTGTGTCTTCATTATCACCTCCAGCTTGGGTTTTGGACAATACTTTCTGTGGATGGTCGGTGTTGATAGTTAGCATGTCAGCAGCAGGGGCTTCATCATGTTTGCTGGATGTAATCCCAACCAAACAGGCCGTTCAATTACAGGCATAACCATATATCAGCTATCCCACTGCCGTGTCTAAGTTTTGCTGACAGCAGAAATGAGAACTGTATCTTTACAGCAAGGTTACCATACGTACAGCATTCACCTTGATATTTGCGAAAAGCCAACTTTATAATATGCATTTATAACAAGCTGGGGTTTTTTATTTCCCTCCCTTTCCTCTTCCCTTTTCCTTCACGGCTGCGGGTGACGCGATCCAGGCGCTCATCACCGCGCCGTGACTCCTTCACAGAGCCCAAACTGGCCGTGTCTTTCACCTCCTCCGGTGGCAGCGATGCAGAGTGAGGCACGTGGCAGGGCAGGGGTTTTATCTGCTCCTCTGGTTTGATGTTTAACACATGAGGCAGAACCCCGAGCGCTTCATCACCGTGTCGGGCTCGGCCGCAGCGGAGCGCGCTGACAGCAGCACCGCGGCTGCACGACAGCCACAATCAAGGTGATGGAAGGATGGGTTGAAGACCTCTAGCAGTGACACTGTGACTGAGCTGAGCCCATCCTGGGCCTAGCTTAATCCTCGATCTGTGTAAAGCCCTCCTCTGTGCTTTCCAGAGGCTGGGACAGCTGGAGAGCTTGCTCTCCACGAGCACAGGATGGCAGCTGTGTGCTAGAACTTGCTGAGCTGCCTCCCCAGTAAGTGATGGGGTGGTGAGGGATTTAAAAGAAAAACCATTACAATGTCTCCGTCAGCCTTCCTTAAAATAAATCAGGGCCTGCTCACTTAAGCTGGTTGTTGGTGATTTGTGACTTTTTTTTCTTAATAAAAGCCAAATGTTTTCACTTTATAAATAAATATGCTATGAGGAGGGCTTTAAAGGAAAGATGATTAGTTACTATCCAACTGTTGCTAAATTCATTGGTGGATGGTCCGTATACTGCATTTTTTAATGTCACTGATACCTGATACAGACCATTCCCAAGCTGTTCAATAATTATTTATCAACCATCTGCATCAGCATCATCTGCATGACCAATGACAGCCCCAAAAGCAGGAAGGAGAGAAAGGGGTTAAGCTGTAGGCAGGAAAGGGAAGGCAGAAACCAAGCAGCAAACAATTGGCACCTGGGCTCCATTGAAAACTAAAAGTGGAAAAAGATGGCTTAATTGAAAAATCTGCCTATTGTGTGTGACTGCAGCCTCCAAGGGGAAACAAACAAACCCATTAAAAGGAAGGAAAAAAAAAAGGCAAAGAATTAAAAAAATCCTGTGCTGTTGTGCAGACTTGGGGGGTTTAACTCTTCCCAGTCCAGGGCAGAAATATTTTATAACCAAATCATCCTCCTTGTTAAAGCATTTAGTTGAATTAAGTAATTTCTTAAGTCCTCCTAGCATCTTCCATCACTAGCTGGAGCTATTGGAGACTCCCAGGGTAATGTTGGATGTATTGAAAACTCTGATTGTGGCAGGATGAGTGGGGGCATGATCCCTGATTTCTATTCGTTTTCACGGGTACTATAAAAATATGGATCTCGGTTTTTCCTCTCACTTCAGTGTTGTTTGGGAGATCTCTGTAAGTTTCCTAGATGTGCTTTCAATATATTTCTACTTTAATTTTAGTAATAACTCTCTCTGGAGTTCACTGGCTGCAGTAGGTTTCTGCTGCACAGTAAGACAATTGGGGCTTTTTTGCTTCTCAAACCCAGCTTTCTTTTTTTTTTCTTCAGCTCAGCAGTGAGTTGCTGAGAACCCCTGAAAACAGTCAGGGGACACTCATATATTACTCCTGGACCTGATCCATAATGAGGGGGGCTCACAGCACCAAGCTTGGGGCTCTCTGGTGTGTGGCATTGAACTATTTATTGGATTATTAGTGAGGAATAAGGGACTCCTTATTTATACAGGGTTCTCCAGAATTGCTGCTTTGATAAACGGTGGGTAAGCTGGCCCAGTCGCGGCTTCTTTGGACAAGCAGCTTTTGAACTTTTGTTCCTATAAGTGCTGTGTGGATGCAAGGTGTAATTTTACTGAATTATCATATCCATTTGTATTTTGCAGAGCACACGGGTGCTTTAACCCAGTTGTCTACCATAAGAAATGCCACAGCCCTGATGGCACTGGCGAGCGTCACCTTGCGCACTGCAGGCTCTGGGCTTCAGCAGGCAAAATGCTGTCTGCGGTGAGATATGAGCCCCAAGTCCTCCAGGAGGTCAGTTCACCAAAGCTGCAGCACCTTGTGCATATTTTCCCTCTCTTTCGGGCGTAACAAATCCTCAATTGTGCTATAAAGAATGGCAAAGCTCAAACAGCAGAGTCTTCTCGTACCCCAAATGTTCTGCAGCTTTGGGTGGTGAATGGAAGTTCCCCGGGAGGTTTCTGCTGGGGGACTCTCCTGCTCGTGGTGATGTCCTGGTGGCTGGGCTGGGTTGTTGGAGCTTTCTGTCCTCTGAGCAAGCCTCTAAAGATGTCCTGCCTGTTTACCTGGAGATGTCCATACTGTTGAGATGCAGGTGTGGGAGCAGGGAATGGGCACAAAGGAGATCTGTAGAGAGAAAAGATGCTTTTCCACAGAGAGGAGCTTGGCTAACTAGATGACTGCCCATTCAGAGAGCTGCTTGCTGGCAGTCCTACTCCAAGGGTGCTTTTTCTCATCTGCCTTTAACAGAAGCACAGGCACCAGAAGTTTGACTCGCTGCATTACAGAGATAAGTCCCTGCAGGTGATCAGAGTGCCCCTTGCAGACCAGCCCCAGGCCCTGCTCTCACATTACCATCTTTCATATTGTTAAGAAAAATAATAGTGCCAGAGTGTCAGGTGTTCAGCTGTCTGGCTAAAAGCATCCTGCAGAGCTGTGGTGTATTCATGCCTTTTTACTTTGAGACTTTCAGCAGCGTCGAATCATCAAGGCAGAGGTGGCAGAGCAAGGATGTCATGGAGCTGGTGTCTCCAGAATTGAGGATTTAATGCCTGTTTGTGTCACACACAGAGTGGGTTCCAAATCAGGTCTGTAACTGCATATCCCCATTGTGAAGCTGGTCCATGTTTGAAAAGTGTGGAAGAATCCTCAGTGTGGGGCTGCAGGAGGGACAGGGGCTGCAGTGCCTGGGCATAGCTGGGAAGGGGAGGAGGGTTTAGTTGTTGGCTGTAGCATCCACTTTCCCTATGCTTCACTCTGGCCGTACCTTCAGTCCTTCATCAGTCAAGGTTTTACCTTGATCTTCCAGAAAGGCACCCCGTCGGGAGGATGATGGCATTAGAAAAGGCTTTTAGCTAATTATATTTGAGCTTAAAGACTCCACGAGAAAAAGAACTTCATAAACTCACATCTGCTTTGGCGTCAGACACAGCTCACCCCTGGTGCCACATCACGGAGCAGCTCCAGCAGGGAACAGCCACCTCCTCAAGGAACAGAGCAGGAATGAGCTCAGTGTGGAGGCAGCAATGGCATGGCCAGCACAGCAGCTGATTAATATTTCAGAGGACGCAAGCAAGCGGTGACTTTGCGGTGGATTATACCAGCCAATGTCCCATGTGCTGCTGCGATGTTTGTGCATCTGCTTCCTTCACTAATCCCGTTCCTCTCAAAACCAAAATGAGTGGGGAAATGTATCAATTTGCTGTCATGCTTATTTGCATTGAAAGTTAGGAGGCAAGGTTGGGCACAATGTGTGGCCTGAGCGTGTATTATTAACACCATCTATTTGGTTACAGCTCTAGAAAGCAACATAGAGAGAATTAGGGTTGAGCTTATGGGTAAAGCACACCACAGGGATGCTCCAGCCCCAAGAAAACACCCACTCAGGAAACTGAATTCAAACCTAAATTTAAGTTACATTTTAAAGAGAAGCCCAAAATTGTTAAGATGTAGAAATGCAAAAGCAAGCACACAAGCCGCCTTAATTCTTCCCTGAATGAATGTTACAAGTGGAGAAGTTAATTTGGCGTTTTTCTCTTTCATTAGTTAGTCTCCAACCAAATTGACTTAGTCATGGTTACTTGTCTAATTAGTGATGAAGGAAGAATTAGGGCTGTTGGCTTCAATCAGGAAATTAAAATAAAAGTGGTTTCCACCCTCAAATATCTGAGAACAAGCTCTTTCCGGATTGTGAGGCCTGCTCGCTCTCACTTATTCCTCTCTCCAACATTATATTACCCCTGATGCTCTCTTTCTCTTTTATGGTGCTTGCTGGCATGCTAGTACTTAGGAAAGAAAAAAATGAAAAATTCATACACAGAGGATTCTGAGACATAAAATTGTTATGGATAACAGTGCAATAGTTGTCTCTTCTTTTTTCTGCTTTTGGCACTTTTATAGCATGTCGAGGATTAGGGAGCTGTTTTGTCTTTAGCGCATACAATAGACAGGCAGAAGACTTATGCTGCCTGCGTTGCTTCCCAGGGCTTTTCAATTTGCTCTGCTGTCCTCTCGGTGTGAAATGAAGGTCTGTTTGCTCTGCAAGGCCACTGTCTGGAGCGTGTCACGGCAAGGTGGCCAGCCCTAACCCTCCCCAGGCACTCTGCCAGAGGGCCAGGCCGTGCTGTCTGCAGCAGAATCGGAGCTGAGGGCAAAAGATATTCATTTGGTGAGGCTTAGGAAGCAGACAAGTCTGCAATTTCTCATCTGCTGGAGTGAGACGGTCAAGCTTCAAAAGCCTTTTGCTTCCCATATTCCCATATTTATATAGTTCAAGCTGCTCTGTAAGTAGAAGAGCCCCTTGACAGTCAGAGAGCTGATCCGACTGGCTTTTGGACCAGTCAGAGTCAAACACAAGGTGGGTATTCAAAATTTGCTTGGCACAAGAAAGCAGGAGTCTCTTTCTATCTTGCAGTTTATTCCTATCCCTGGAAGTGCTCAAGGCCAGATTGGATTGGGATCTGAGCAGCCTGGTCTAGCAGAAGGTGTCCCTGCTGCAGGGAGACCTGTCCCTAGTAGAAGGTGTCCCTGTCACCTGCTCATGGAAGCAGGTGATCTTTCAGGTTCCTACTAAACCAGTTCATGGTTCTGTGCTCTATGCACTGAAGCCTGTGGCCAGGAATGGAGCTCTCTTCCCTCAGCCCCCAGAGGTTCACAGCCTAAACTGTTTCACCTTTCTGTTTGGCCTCATGAGATTTCCAAATGCTTGTGCAGCCTGCGTGCTGCTCCTGAATCTCAGCGAGCACCTATGTGTTGGCATCCTTGGGCAGGGAGGCCCCGGCTCTTCTCCCAGCTCAGCTGGCTGGAGCCGGGTGCTAATAACCTCAAGGTTGTGAGTACAAGCCATTCACTTAAGAGTTGGGCTCGCTGATGCTTGTGGGTCCCTTCCAACTTAGAATATTCTAAGATTCTGAGATCGCTTCTTGCCTCTTTTTGACTGCAGCTCAAGCTAGGGCCATTTAAAGGCACTTCCTTTATGCTGGAAGGGAGAGTGAGCAACTGCTGTCTTCACCTGCTCTGTGCTGCTCAGGGCTGTGCTCTCCCATTGTAGTTGATAAGGTTTGAGGAATGACTTAGATCTCAGTGCAGGAAAAGGGGCAGCCTTTGCCTTTGACCTTTCATTGTTCTCCTGGAGGAGCTACAGCTGTGGGAATGAACAAGTTGGGCTATAGTATTTCGACAGCTGCTGTTGACAGAGCTAATAAATGTGATTTTTAACTGCTTCCTGGGAAAAGCCAAAACGTGTTTCATACAGGATGTGATGCACAAACTGTGGTTTCCTTGAAAAACCCATGACCATATTATGGAAGTTAAACTTAACAGTGTGATTGTGAGACAAAAGAGTTTTATTTGTGGTTTAAGTGCAAAGCTTCAATACAGAATTAAGTGGGGCTCTATTAGAGTAGCTCCCTGCAACTGGTTACTGAAATAAAGACACCTAAAAGCAAAAGCAGAAATATATATTTTTTTTAAGTGCTCAGTAAGTTCTGAGCAAGAATATAGTGTTTTAATTCTGAAATAAGGAGACTAGTTCATCTTTCTTAGGGTATAAGCTGCTGGAACTATAGGTTTCATGAGGCTCTAAGCTTTCCTTTTTCTTTAGTTTTTTTTTTTTTAAGACTGGCAGGTTTTAAGGTTTGTAGGAAAAAAGCTGCAAATGCAACCCAAATGCATGCTTGGAACTCTGGAGCATGTCAGAACAAATAAAAGGCAACTCAATTGGTTATTTCCATTTAAGTCGCAGCACTTTCGGAAGCTTGTTTTGGCACAATCAATTAGCTCCTCTGTGCTTTTTCACCTTCCACTGAAGCAGTGGGAGCTTTACAAGTACTGTTTTATAATCCTCAAACAACCTACTAATGCTTTCGTTTCCCATCAATTTGTTGCCAGGCACAAAGGGGTTTAATAACAAAATGATTGATGACTCTATTTAAACAGCACATTAGCCTAATGACGTATGAAAGTGCGGCAGAGTTGTTACCTCCTGTACAAATGTGCTCCTCAAAGAGCGGCTGTGGGTGCCTGGTCCCATGTTCGAATTGGTTTGCTGATCTCCTGGCAGATTTCTCTTTCCTATCACTCTGCTGCTGATGGATGCTCATCAGGCACAGGGCAAGAGCTGGCTCCATGTCCACGGCCATTCCCAGCATCCTGGGAGAGACCTGGGTGGTGGGTGGCAATGGGCTGTCCACACTGAAGGGGATAAACCGCATGGAGACGCTGCTGTCAGGGCAGCCGGGGCTGCTGCTCCCTCCGTAAGAAGCTGCTCCATCTCAGAGCTCATGAGGCTGCACCTTTGAAGCCTTCCTGAGCACTGCCATTACCCCAATTACATTGTGATTTATTCTTTTTTTCCCAGAAGAGGTGAATCTTTATCTTATCCAGTGCTTTTCTTTGAAACACCAGTAATTAAGAGCCAAAAGCACAGAGGAAGCATTTAGGAATCTGGCCAGCACACACTCTCCAGCAGGTGCTGTGCATGCTGTGTGTGACCCCAGTGTTTACAGACCACCCAGGACTGGGATAAGCTGGTTTGCTGCAGCTGCATTCTGCTTAAGCCCCCCAGAGCATCCGCTTTACTCTAGGAATCAAGTCTTGGATTATTTTTACTCCCAGAGGCTCAAACTGGAAAACTCCTGAAGGGTGAGCAATACATGAGAACAACACTGAGATCTAACACGGGCACTACAGCAATCACAATGTTTTGCATTCTGATGTCCTCTGCTCAAGAGCATGACTTAGTGTTGTGGCTCTGTTTTGCTTGGCACCACCATGGACATCTGGCTGTCACAACCATGGCCAGTCAGCAGCCTTGACCCTCCATGAGGCTTTGTATTTTCTTCTGGACCTTCCCCGACAGCTATCCCTTGGGAAACAGCAGCACTTTGATGCCACCTTTCACCCTTCCCAGAATAGGAGTTGGTTTGATGATCCTTGTGGGTCCCTTCTCGCTCAGGATATTCCTTGATCCTATGGTAACTCCCACAGCAGCAAGTTCTTTAACCACTTGGCCAACAGAACCATTTGCTGTGGTTATATAAGGGGTTGTCTCAGGGATATCAGGATTTGCATTGCCTGCTCAGGCTCATAGCCAAAGCAACTGGGCTGGCAAAGCTGCTGCTGAGCTCTATCCGCTGTCTTTAATGAGCGATGTTTCATTAAAGACCCCCAGCTCTAGTGGAGTTAATCTTCCCCTGAACCAGAACTCACCTGACCTTCATCTGAAACCTCTGGTACTTTTCCATTATCAAACACTTAGAGGAAATCAGTCTTCTTAGCCAGTCTCTTTATAAAGATTATGCAGTCTACATCACTGTTTTAGAAAAGGTTTTCACTGGACATTTATTTTTCTTCATTCCTTCTAATGAGTGTTTGGCCAAGGAAAGCTCCAGCTCCCTTTCAAATGCTCCTTGTCCTTGGTTGACCAGCTGGGAAATACTTCACCAGTTATGTTTTCACCCTAGATGCCTCACTGCAGGATGAAAGGGGCCCTCCTGCTGCTGATCCCCATGTATCCTGACAGGTCCATCCAGCCTGGATACCTGATGACAAATGAAGTATGACTGATATTCCCTTTATACCCAGCAGCCACTAACCCTGCTGGAGTTGTTCTGTCGTAGTGAAGACTATGGGAAGGATGGTCTGCAAGCCTTTTATTCCCAAAACACAGCTATTTATAGCCTGAATACTGGGCAGGAATGATGGGAAGTGAATCATTAAAGATGCTTTGATTACGTGAATAATCCTAATAAAAATAATCTTCCCTGGAGATGCACATGTTGTCTACTGCTACACTGGCAGCTGTACACAGTAGGGTTTTGCCCTTTTCAGATCTGGCTAATTTAGGAGAAGAACCTTACCAGTGATCTGGTGGGAGACCTCCAAGGCAAATTTGGCATGAGGGAGTCACTCTTTATGTCACGGACTTTTCTAGCTGAATTCATACCAAACCTGCAGATCTTGCTGTCCAGGAAGGAAGTCACTCCCCAGCTAGCTGGAGGTGAGTGGAGTCCCATCCATGGGCAGAGGCAGCTTATAATGGCAAGGCTCCAGCACCTCCCTCAGGTCTGCTTTCTGCCCTGCTCCCACCATCTTTTATCATCTTTCACCTCAGTTTCCCACCTGCAGCCTGGACCTGGTGACTGGGTCCTGTGCAGCAGATATTAGCTGATGGTGTTCATTACTATTATTTATTGCACTCTTTGAAATAAATTAAGAAGACCCTATTATGAGAAGAGACCAAAAACAGGCTGCTTCAACACGCACCAGGACGACTATTTGTGGAGAAATCTTGAAAAAGCGAAAGAGATGCACAGGATTGTCAGAGGAGCTTCTCCTTTAAATAGCGTGACACTGGGAGCTGAGGAGGGAGTTTTAATTAAATAGAACTGTTTATAAAATCATCAAAAACATAAGTTTGGGCACACTGATCCTCTCTGGTATTTTCTCCCGTTGTCCTGGATCTCAGTCATCTTTAAGCTTTAAAAATTTTAAGGTACTTCTGACAGAAACATGGAAAGACAGGTAGCTAATTTTCTATATGTTCCTCATGGGACACACTACCTTATGCATATATAGCAGGAAAATAGCTTGAAATGTAGGCCTTGTCATGCCAGGAAAACATCTGGGAGGAATTATGTCCATCCTGCTTTCAGCTAGGGTACAGTTCATTTCTTCTCAGGTAGGTCCAAGATACAAATCAATGGCATTTCTACATCTGAGGAAACATTTCTACTGAATGTGAATTTGGGGTTTTTTTCTCACATTTCTGTGGGACCATGCTCTTTACCATGCAGGCTGCCAGAGGGTGGGCAGCCCCGTTCCATGCTTAGAAAAGCTGTTCTGGTGGTAGCATTCTTCCACCTGACTGCATGGAAAAGAAAATCTACTTTTTGTTACTAGGAGAATTGAAAATCAGCGTTAGCTTTTACTATCTGGGGCTCAGCTATAGCAAAATGTGGGCCAAAATCTCTGCAGCTGTAAAGCAGTGCAGCTGCTCTGGCTGGAGGGTGCTCCAGCCAGCTGAGCCAGATGGAGCTCACTGCTTGTTTGATCAAATTAAAGGATATTTGCATCTCACACCAAATCTGACCAAGAGGTTTGCAAACGGGAACATTAAGGATGATAAAAGTAATGCATACAGCCACTTATTATTAAATAATAAATTAGGCTTGTGTTGCCAGCACAGTACCCCCAGGCTGAAGCTGACCCCAAGACTTGTCCTGCTCCCGGTGAGATAAAATAGAGCTGATATTTGCCTAGTGTGAGCAGTGATCCCCTTAAAAACTGAGAGGGGGCCGCATTGCTTGCACCGGCAAAGAGCCATCTCCTCCAGTAGTTTCCAGTCCTGTAAAACTATGGGAGCACACTGATTATGGGGACCAGGCAGTGCAAGAGACAGGAGACTGTCCTGACTGAGGAGGGATGTCCCCTGTGGGTATCAGTCCAGCCAGAGACTCTGGGGATCCTTATTCCCACAGTTTCTCATGCACCTGCAGTAAACCAGCTCAATTTCTTCCGCTAAACCCAGATAAGCAAACTGGACTTTTCATCGTATCCTTGAAACACCAAATAAAAATTGCAATATATCTGTCTGCAGGTGATGAGTACAATTATATCCCCCCTGCTGGTTCTGTGTTTTGTCTTTTTTTTTCCTAAAGGGAAAAGCATCTTTCACTGCAGAAAAGCCTGTCCTTCATTTAGGGAAGCCAGCAGCTGTCAGGAGAGGAAAACTGAAGATTGACAGAGGAAAGACACAGCAAAAGCGCTCCCAGAACATTGTACAAAAAAGATAATCTTAAGATGTTGACCTCTTACAGAAGCATGTATAATCAAAGAAAAAAACAGCAATATAATGTCCTGGTTATTCCCTAAATGGAAGAACTGTGTACACCGTAAGGTATCCTATCTGAGAGCCTGCAGTTATGTTTTTCTTGTGATTTTTCCTTCAGAACAAGGAATCTGGTTTAGAGGTTGGTCCCCTTATTTCTGAATCTCCAGCTCTTCTTTTCTCCCATCTCCCTGGCCATATTCTGGTCTGGTTTTATCAAATCACTTTGGGTTGATAATTTTCAAGGGAATGGTGCAGTTGTATTAAAATTCTGACCATGAGAAACCACATGTGGTATCATTTTAAACCAAATAATTTAATAATAATAGTAATAATTTGTTCCATCTCCTCTCCTTGAGCTCTTATAGTCTTTAAATTTTTCCTCCTTTAATATTCTGTCTGTAATCCTGTTTTCTTCCAGACCCTGCTGTTCAGCTGTTACTGAAACATCGTCTTCAAAAACACTGAGCGGGGAAATGTTGATTTGTTTTGATCTCAGGGGAAATAATGTAGCTCGGCGACAAGCCCACCAGCAGCAACTTTTAATACACAGCAAGACAACTCGCAGAGAAATCACCTTGCTCTTGGGCTGCATACACATATTTAATTGCATTTAATTCTTGAGTGCTGGTGTAACTCAGTTCAGCTCCATAAATAATTGGGAGTTTTGGTTCACTAGCTGAACCGGAGGAGACCGGAGGAAAAAAAAAATCCCCATAAACCATTTGGCTTCATTTTCAGGTTCATTAATCCTCTTTGTTATGTGGCCTTTTAAAACTAATTTTGTGGGTTTTATTATGAAATGGACAAAAAGGTGGTCACTCCTCTTCCTGCCAAGTGGGGGCTGGTGGCAGCTGGCGGTGCTACGGCAGCACCATCACACTCAAAGCATTTGGCATCCAGGGGCTTCCCAAACCAGCAGGAGAGAAAAGGGGAACAGAGAGTGGAGGACAGGTCAGCAGGTTCAGGGGCCATGGAGCAGCTTGCTACAAAATGAGACTAACAGGTACAAGGATGCTGCAGCAAGTAATATTAACAGGAGAACTCTGTGGGGCAAGAATAAGATAACCAATACAAGAATAAAAACACAAATGAGAAAGATATTGAGGACCTGCTAAAGCGTGTTCAAAGAAGGGCAACAAAGCTGGTGAAGGGTCTGGTGCACAAATCTTGTGAGGAGAAGCTGAGGGAGGTGAGAGTGTTCAGCCCCTGGAGAAAAGGATGCCCGGGGGAGACCTTACCACTCTCTGCCAACTGCCTGAAAGAACTGGGGTTTTGTTTGGAGAAAAGGACTCCTTATTGCTCTCTGAAAGGATCTAAAAAGAAGAGGGGTTTAGTCTCTTCTACCAAGTCACAGTGAAAACACAAAAGGAAATGGCCTCAAGTTGTGTCAGGGGAGGTTTAGATTGGATATTAGGAAAAAGTT
>VYZR01012916.1:0-12307 GCA_013400675.1 Oxylabes madagascariensis | reverse complement strand
GACCTGTCTTCCAGTCACATTTTTCAAATGGGGACTTCTAAACGTGTGCTTGTTCATAACAGATACAAATAGGTGTCCTGTTCCAACTAGGGGGATGCTGAGAGCTCCTGTTTTGTTTACCCGTTTATAACACGGGCTTTGTGCGCCTTTTTTAAATCTTTCTTTGTGTCTTGTGAAACTTTCAGTACATTCTCTTTACCTGCTTAGCCAGACATACCCTTCTGAAATAAAAATCAAATCCTACAGCCAAACCCAGTGTGATTATTATAGCTGATAGACAGGGCGTTGCCTAAGTGAAATCTGCTGTCAGAAACTATTTTGCAACAGTACAGATCATTTTGTGTCAAATAGAGTCACTTTAACTAGAGTTACTCACAAACCTGAATGAAAAGACTTTCTGTTTGAGTGTCCTGGCATGGTCAGTCTCCCTTAACTTCTTCTACTTCAATAGTACAGGACTGTTTAATAATTTTGACACTAAGTGGAGTTTATATAATTTCTCTAAAAGTGCATTTTTCTGCAATAGCTGCTTATCTTCTTCTACACAGTGATACAATATACCTTAACTTGTAGTAGGATTTAGGAAAGGCTTTTGTTTATATTTTTCCCTAACAATGGAGACTGGTCTTACCTGTCTGTATAATTTTTTACTTATAGAAACTGTGCTTTTCTGTCTGCCTGAGAAATATTTGTGTGTCTTATAAACACAAGGCATGGAAAGTGAGAGAATACTGCATGAATTAAGAATCTTCTACTGAAATAATAGGAAACTCTCACAAGCTTCTGCGGTTTTCATTATGATGTTAACTGTGCCCACTTAAGGTCTACTCTAGAAACAATGTCCTCCTCCTTCAGAGGAGTCTTGAACTACTTTAGCTTCAGTTTTCTGCTTCAGATTTTAGATAAAGTTTACATTGATTCCTTGAGCTTTAGTTATTAACAAGTAATTTTCTTGAAACAGGGCTGATTTCTGTGAATTGGCAAATTTTATCCTCTTTATTTCCACTCCCTACAATTCTTTTAGATTCTTAGATGCTTGCAGAAAGACCAGCAGGGTTTTAAGAGTGCAATATGCATGACTGCATCTTTTTCTCTAATGCATCTTCCCTAGCAGTGGAAAAGAATGGCTCTCTCAGAATGTGCTCATCTAGGCTTCCAGTTCCCCAGGATCTTGGAAGGACTTCTTTGCAATAGCAGCTTCAGCATCTGCCACAGATAGCAGGCAGACTGGTGGTTGATTGGCAGAGCTAAGAAGAAATAGATTTCCAGCCCTGAGGCAATGCAGTCTTCTTCAGAGACTGTAACTACAGCACCCCTCTAACAAACAGCAAAATTTGTGTTTTCAAAACAGCAATAAATGTTTTAAAGTCACAAACAAAAAGGATGGACAGGGATCAACTTTTCACCTTCTCTATCAATAAAAAATAAGGGTGCATCAGAGGACAGCAGTAGGCCTGTTCAAAGTAAATAACACAATAAATCATACTACTTTATATGTTCATGGGTATTATACTCGCAACATTCTTTACTAAAGACAGTATAGATTAACAAAGTTCTCAACAATCTAAGGAGAGACTGCACAAGGCCCTGGAAGAGAGATCTAGTGAAGGTCACCGACTGGACAAACCACATCAGGTTCAGAAAACTCTCCAAGCTAAAACAAAGTTAGATGCTGGAATGTACAGACGTTATCAAATGTGCTTGTCCTGGTCCTGCTGTTCACTGAGGGAATATTTGGATAGGAATTGGCTTTTGTCAGTTGTTGGAGATGGGTAAATGGGCCAAGTGTATGCCTGGCCTGAACCAGTCTGACCTCTCTTATTCTTAAAATAAAGTTTGTTTATGGATCATGACCTACTCACAGTCTTTGCAAAAATGAAACAAAATACTTTCAGGACTTTCCCCTCTTTAAATTCAATCAACGAGAGTCAACCTTAGTCATTCTTATTCCTTTTACTGCACTCTTAACTTTACTAACTTCCCAGTCTGTAGTATTTCAAAGATTTTATAACATACGTTAATGAAATGCCTCTACCTCTCCTTTTTTCTCACCTAATCTTGCCCTTCCTTAAATCAAACTTTATTCATCTTTCTCTCTCCAGAAACGTGTTGCTACAATTGTAATTCTGAGTAGTGACTTTTCTTCTTCCTTATGCTGGCTTTCAGATTTTCTTTATTACAGAGAGGAAATCTTTGAGCCTGACAAAGAAAAGAGCAAGAAAAATAATAGAAAATCCATGAGATAGTGTTGTTTCCATCACAGTAATTTGAGAGGAGGAGGAATTTCATTCTCATCCATTTTGAGTCAATAGATCAAATCCACAGATCTACGATACCAAATCTGTAAGTCATATTCCAAAATGCAGCAAGCCAGGTTCACAACTATAGGAAATTCTCAGAAATAACTTTCCCTTTAAACTTGAGAAATTTTCCTGACAGAAGGTTTAGCCTTCTAAGTGACTTTGCAAGGACAAGGAAATTTAATGGGAAGTTTCTATTTTTAGAAGAGATTAAGATGGTGAATTCTTATGTTCGGTTCCCTGGTTAGCCGAAGTCTGTTCAGTTTTCAGTAGATAGGCATAGGTGCAGCTATAACTTGAGGAGGAGAAGAATGGGTGGAGGAATAAGGAAGGATCTAGAGCTCTTTGTAGCATCCTTTCATCCCTTCCCTCCTGCTGCTAGTAAATCTGCACCTGAACAGCCAGTGCATTAAAGAAAAAGCCTATCCTGTTTGGCTTACTTCTAATGCCTCAGGTATTGAGGAAATGAAGGCAAACCTCTGTGCCAGGGCTCTGTCTCTTTAGCTTTGTATGTACACCAGCAGGCACAGGAGGGTCCCAAGCTGGTTTGAACATACTATAGTCTAAATGGCTATAAGAGAAAGGAGGGAAATCACGTTTTCTGTTACTTGTGTGACCTCCTGGAATGATTAATGTGTGTTTAATGAGTTCTTTGTGTATGGTTTCTTTAAATTAAAAGTTTATTTTTTTAACACAAGCACTTAAAATTAACTATGAAATTAGGGCAGCCAGTATTAAGGTTAAATTTACTATAGTATTTTAAAATAACACAATAAAAATATCGTGCCACACATTTTTTATGCCAAAGTTTTAGATAAAGTCAAACCACTGAAGGGATGGAAGTCAATGGCAGAGCATTTGGAATTATAACCTGCAGACTGTGGAACCAGCTTCTGATAGCTTTTGTTTTTCTCTTTTAATGTACTCATTTACTTTATATTAATGACTAGTATGTTCAAAATCGAAAAATCCACTGGGAGATGAAAAAGCAGGTAATTTCATTTTTTCTCATTAGGTCCATGAATAAAATCTGTAAGAGGACAAGATGTACTAGTTGTACAGTCTTGAAGGTCGTGCTAACTAGAAACAATCACTTAAGTTCACCAACTAGCAAAGATTCATCCTTGTTGAATAAATCAGTTTTCAATACAGTATATTCTGATAAGTTTTTTTCCTTACATGTTGTGTACAGTTATAGCTATTTAATTTAACTGAGAAAAAATGAGGGGCTCTTTTGCTACATTTCAATTGAATTCCATTTTCTATTTAAATACACACTTTTATAAATTATAATTGGAAGACAAAGTCATGGTAAAGAAAAGCCATTAAGTTTTTTATCATAAGATGTAAAAATTAAGAATAAGAGGTTCCTTATATAGGTGATCAAATAAAAATTGTGCTGGCATGAAATCACAATCTAGATAGCAAAACCAATAATATTTTATAAAGAGGATATATTTTATTGAATACGGGTCTTTAAATGAAAGAAAAAAAAAAAAAAAAAGGAAAAAAAAAATGGGACCAAAAAAACTGCGCAGGACAAGGCTATTCTCTTTTCTGTTTTAAAAGGAAGCTAGAACTGGTAATTGAACTCANAAAAAAAAAAAAAAAAGGAAATATACAACTGGACCAAAATAGACTGCGTAGGACAAGGCTATTCTCTTTTCTGTTTTAAAAGGTAGCTAGAACTGGTAATTGAACTCAGAGACACAAACCAATTCATCCAGTCTGCTGATAACATGCACTTGTAGTTCTGGGTCCTAAACAAACACAATATGGGCCTTGCAAGTGCTTTAGAAAGCCCTGGTTAATAATCAGTTGTCAGGAGTCCCCTCTGACCCCTGCGGGCCCTCCTTCCCTCGGAACAAAACCCCAGCATCTGTTGCCAGTTTGAGCCATCGCGGTGCAGGAGCTGAGCCCTCGTCACCGCCGCCTCCCTCGGCTCTCTGGCTGTGTGCAGTGAGGCAAACCTGCATCTGCAGCTTGGGTTCGGGGCAAATTAAAGAAAGCTGGGCAGCTGAGTTACTGAGACCTGCCTCACTGTAAGGTAGAAGGAGATGACCTGAGGTTAGATGACCCTGACTATCAACTGGGTTGTCTTGACAAACAGTAATTGCTTGACAATTGCTCTAGGCTTGGAAAACATACATTATCATGTTCATGCTGTATCTACGGATAGAGATTGTTTTCATTACACATACTGGATATTTCTAACTCCATTGAACCTACTGATGTTTGAAAACATAAATAAGTCCAAACTAGAGGTCTGAAACTTGAAAGTCTCTTCTTTGTTCGAGTTACTCCTTTTGGCTAGCAGATGTCTGTCTTTAACTCAAGAATCAGTCTATGTCCCTTATGTCCAGCATCTACAGTGGTCTTTGGAATGCTGGGTTGTTTTTTGGGGTTTTGTTTTTTTTTTTTGGTTGGTGTGTTGTTTTGGTTTTTTTTTTTGAATGCTGCCTTTGTTAGAGCTGGAGGAGTTTCAGTGAAAGAATATCTCAGTTTTGTGTTTGGTGAATGCTATTGTCATAATTATTTCCCTGTATAGGTTTCAGCATTAAGGCTGTTGGACACATTTAAGAGCAATCCACACTCACGGCTCAGTATTTAAGGCATATGCAGAAGTTCAGCATTAATTACATATTTTATACTCGGTAAGAAGAAGTTAATTTTTTTGGTCTGTACCGTAACAGAACTTCCTTTTGAACTACTATCTACAGTTACTGTTTTCTCCTCTTTCAGCAGAAGTTTTATTGGTTATAGAAACGTAAGCCTCTTCCAGTTGAAAATAATCTTATTTTATTTGAAATACAGTATTCCTTTTTCTGAAAACTCGCTGAGTCTCTCCCTGAAATAATCTTACCTTTTTATGTTTTTCCTTATTCCTTAACATGTCTGCTTAAGCATTGAGAAACCTCTCAGTATGAGAAAGGTTGTAGAGAAACACGCAAGATTATAGGAAATTTTTGTGGGGTATAGATTGCTAAAATAAAAGAGAGGAAGGGTAGGAAGCATACAATGTATAGCACTCATAGGGGCTCAAGTGCTTAGGGAGGTGTATTAAAGGAGAAGCGTTGGGAGTCTGTCAGGGGTCAGTACATGGTCACTCATGACCTCAGGGGCATAGAGACGTAGAATCCTTGTGACATGATTTGCAAGAGAATGTGTGGGCTTTGATTCACTCATTTACACAGCATCAGAAAGTAAATAGGAGACTGCTTTCTTATTTGATGAAGACTTCAGTCATCCAGATTAGCATCTTCCATTGAACTTCTCTTTCCTTCCATTTTCATGTGCCTCTTGCATATTTCCAGCAGGCTCGCCCTCTAGAATGATGACTCTTATGCATAAGAAAAGGACAGTTTTGCTATTACTTGTAAATTTGTTTTCATATGACACAACCTGTCATTATTTTCATTCTTGCTTTCCAGTGAGGTATCTCCTGGTCTGTATGTTGAAATTGTGTATTATTAACAACTACAATTGTAGTACCTAGATGTAGTATACAGCTTTTGATCTATAGACCTCAAGCTTCTTTTAAGCCTGGAATGAGATTTTGTTCCTTTAAAACTCTCAGAGCTCAGGTAATAGTGGCTGAGGCAAGACTAAACAGGATTTATTCCTTCTCACTGTTAGGCCACTTGACAGATTGATACAGCTTTTCTAGCCTCGGAGTGCCACTGGCTCAGGCCAGCATTTATCCAGTGCTTTGTGCAGACTCTTTCTCCCAGTGCGAAACTTGCCCTATTCCAACAGGAGGTGGCTTATGGTTTTCTTCCACAGTTCCTGCAGAAGGATCCCTGGGTGAGATATGAGGCTTTTAGTGCCCTTTCCCAGTCAGGTCTTCATATATAATGTGAAGAGAGTGGAAGATTGGTGAGAATTTCCATCCTGTAATTTTGGGTTTCTTTTTTTATGTGGAGATATGATATGGCATGGGAACTCCTCTTAAGAGAGACCTTCATAGTTGGATTAACTTCTTGACATCTGTTAAGCATTGCTAACTAGGCACCTTGCCTTGGGAGCTGTGAGTTTTGTACTTTGAAAAAGACAAATGTACAGGTAAACAAAATGTTGCTGAACACTTTTTTCAGATCTTAGATTATTTTGGACTTTTATAACCCTGGTATGTGTAGCATTAGCACATCCTATAAGCATTATTTTATGTCTTAGATTCAGTGAGATGTAGGACAGTTTTAGCTGTCCCTATCTTAGAATGGAAAAGCCACTGGTGAAATTCTGAGTCAAGGACATGATTATGGTCCTTGTTTAGACTTCCATGCCAAACTTTGGTCAAAGCACTATCCATCTTCCACCTTGATATAGATTTAACATCAGCAGTTTGATTTAACTTGAAGTGTCTATAGGAACAGTAACCACAAATCTGTGCTCAGACAGTAGGATGAAAGAGAGCAATTGTATTCTTTAATGTGTTAATCGATCCTGTTTATTTAAGCATATTCAGGAAATTAGGGTAAGTTGTTTAACTTCTCTTTTAATTTATTTACAGGTCTGCTTTGCCTGTAGTGCTGAGCTATTGTGATAGTTTGATTTTTATGATTTGCATCAAGCGTGAAGCTTTCAAAGCCATGTGTCAAAGGTAAGTTATTTCAAGAATACTGTTATTTGTATATGCCCCCCAAAATATTGTATCTTTATGTGAGAAGTTTTCATCGCTTTACTGAAGACTTATCTCTGTTGAGAAGTCACAGTCCTGAGTAAAGGATGTTATGAAGCAGTAGGATCTCCTGCAGGGAGCTCTGAGAGAGATTTCTCCCAGTGCTTGCCAATATAGTGAGGAAGTGTGCGTACTGCACCAGCTTTTAAAATAGTGCAACCTGATCCTTTCTTTACAGCTCAGAGGGTGGGGGTGGGGAGTGAAGGTGAAAGAATAGGAGTCCATATCCTCCTCCTCATTTTGGGTCTGGTTTTCTCTATTGAGTGAAGGGAGCATTAATTGTGCATGACTATTATGAGAAAGGACCCTTTGCTCTCACCCTTCACATTTCTTGTGACATAGGCCAGGTTTAATCTAGTCCGTGTTAGGAGAAACTAAGTACACTTTGCAGTGTCATAATGAGATTCCCCCTCATTTTCATTTTCCCTCAATGGTATGTAAATTATTGCTTGTAAGGGATAAAAATCTGTAGGAGTTATGAAACCAAAGTGATTGCACTAATGTGGAACTCCTTCTAGTTAGCCTGCAGTGTTTATCACTCTCCTTAGTGTAATAAAACTGAGATGAAATACACTTCAAAACAAAAGAGACCATCTAATTTTTCTCTATCGAATAAAAATAAAATTGACAAATGAATGTAAATTACTAACCAAATCTTTAAAAACAAGGATGGACAATGTGTAAGTCAGGAAATTGTTTTGTTGAGAGTTTCACTTATGTGTAGGGTTTTAACAGTTAACCAGATGCAGGAGTTTATAGATTTAACTTAGAAAGACTACCAAAATTATTATTTAGTCAGCAGTTGTGACAGCCAATCAGTACAGTGCCATACAATGGAATCTTTGTGAAATTTATTGTTTTCTAAAAAAGTATGTTCACGCAAATAACACATTCAGACAGAAATGGAGACACTAAGAGTCTTTAAAAAGTACTGTGGTCTCAATAATCTGTTTTTCTAGCTAGTGTTGCCTAGTTTTGAGCATATATTTTTTTTTACTTCTTTGTGGAGTCTAAAGGTATATTTCTCATCTGGTGAATTGTTAGTTTCCATTCATCAAAGTATTCATTCGTACCTGTAATCCATGCTAAGAATACTTTTTTTAGTCTGTGATAGGTGTATCTTGTACATGATGTACATATTTTGAAGTGATGCCCTGACTAGCTAATATCATCTATTCATATGTTGTATTCAGAATGCTAACTGTATATGTAAAAAAAACCTAGTGAAAATTATTACCATACTTTAAAAATATTCATGAGAATATATTACTTTTTTATGAAGCATTAATGCCAAACTTGAAAATTGTTCTATTAGACATCCATCAATATAGTTAGAGGGTAAGACCCAGAATTTAAAAGTAGGTTCGAAAGAAGGAGCTGAGGAAAACAATACTGCTTGTTTCCAGATATTAGAAATGAAACCTGCATAAGGGTTTATCCAAGAATGCTATCAGTCTTCAGTTAGAAGTATCATGCCATCACTGGCTAACTGCTGGAAGGAAGAGAGAGTTTTCTTTTCTTAACCA
This sequence comes from Oxylabes madagascariensis, assembly GCA_013400675.1. NCBI lineage: Eukaryota > Metazoa > Chordata > Aves > Passeriformes > Timaliidae > Oxylabes > Oxylabes madagascariensis. The sequence goes on along the minus strand of VYZR01012916.1, from coordinate 3,803 downwards.
CTTCCCATAAAACACAAGTTACTATAAAAGGATTGCTGGAGCTGTTCTTCTTTCTTCCTGTGTCTCAGGCTCCATTTTTAAAAACTTTTTTTCTCCCCCTGTATCTTATCCATTGCAAATAACTACTGCACTTTCCTGCTGTTAGTAGTACTGTCATACGGCTGCAACTACACAAAATGGACATTTTGGATAACATAAGAGCTGGGTAGAGGCTTCTAAAAAGCAGTAACTGGACTTGCAGTCTTGTTAGTTATGCATGGCTGCTGCTTGTTAAAGTACTACTGTGCAAAAGCTGAAACACTGGAACTGTCTGCTTGCAGAACCAGGAAGACTGCTGTCTGAATCAGTCAAATTTCCAAATGTAAGTTAGTAACACCCTTTACAAATGAAAAGATGGAAATGTGTCTACAGTTTTAAATGAAAGCTGTAGAAATCCATAGCATAGGCCTTTGTGGTGATCAGAGAAAACTGCTTGCTATCATTAGGAATTATAGNAAAAAAAAAAAAAAAAAAAAAAAAAAAAAAAAAAAAAAAAAAAAAAAAAAAAAAAAAAAAAAAAAAAAAAAAGACCTGGGATCTTATGTACAGAATAAGACTACAAAAAAATTTATAAGTATCAGACATCAAATGGTACGGACAGACTGGTCACACATACTACAGCGGTAATTGACTGATAATCTTTTTCAAGTGTAAAGAAAGGAAAGGAAGGGTCATTCAGCTAATCATGTGCTAAATTACTCATTTATGTACATCAAGTATCAAAAGAAAAGCAGAGTTAGATAAATTAATAACAAACAAGCCTTATTTTTATAAACACAAAAAATTATCATGATCTTGCAGACTTAAAAAGCCTTCATTAAATTGAATAAAAACTTCATACTGTACATATTAAAATGCAGGTTTCAACCCCAGTGAGTTAATACAAATTCACTCTTCTTTGAACTCTAGTGACCCAACTCTAATCATCAACGGGTTTTGGAAGTTAAACCAGAAAGGACTGTCAGTGTGAGGAAGTGTGGATGTGTGTGTGCATACACACACACATATACCTTGTTCCCTAAATGATAAATTTAAGATATACATATATTAAAAGAGAAAGTAGGCTGATATTGAATACCTTTATGTGTGGAATATTGAATTACATTTGTTTATTATCTCTGGGAGTGTGACAGATCTGTGGAACAACTAATACCAGTTCAAGGCCAGAATTTAAGGGCAAAGTGGGTTTAAGGTACACAGAAACTTAGCTCCTGGTGATGGGAGTTGGCTCCTGTTTCTCTGCCTCAGTCATTAAGCCATGTCCCTACTGAAGCTGCTTTTTCTATCCACCTAATACATCTAGCCACTTTTTGTTTTCAGAGAACAGGCAGTGTTGGGGCTTGCTTTGTACTGTTGCCACTTTAATTCTCCCTGTGACAAGCCGCAGAGCCACAGAGGCAGCCTGGCAGCAGCACTCGAGCTCCAAGTGCAGCAGAAGTAAGGAGCCCTGGAGGAGCCAGTCACAGCTCTCGGTCACTGGCCAGCCCATTGCTTGTAGAAGTTAGCATGCTTAAGTTGACATTGATCCCTCAAGGGACTAGCTACCAGCTAAACAAAACTGGAGCACAGGGCTAGCGAAGCATAGATTCTCTGTGACCCTGTGTCAGGACCTGTCATCCTGTTGTAAAAGCCAGCTATGTTACCTCCTTGCCCTCTGAGACTCCCAGGGAATACCCCAGTAAATGAAGAGGGGAGTTATTTACATCTCCTTCATGTCTCCAGCCCAATCTTTTTTTTTTTTTTCCCTTAAAAACAACCAAAAACCCAAGAGATAATGGAGTACTTTAAAAAGGCATATTTGTTCCCTTATGAAGGCTTACTACAACAAAGCAAGAATAATTTGCTCTATTAATTATAGATAATGGAAAATGTGGAAGTATCTCTTTGGTTAAAGAAGTGAGCGTACTGTCATTGATGGTATCACGACTGTTGTATACAGCTGGGAAAGGCAGACACATTAGGATATTACTAGTAGTTTAGAGTATTTAGAAGCTAGGAGTTCTATTAAGTCTATTAAATATGCTGAGGGTAGAAATGCTCATTTGCTTTTGCAGAGGAAATAGAGCAAAGATACACCACGGCAGAGAAAGCTAGCAGGACAAAGGAGATACTATTGACTCATTCCAGACTGCCGACTTAGCAGCTCAACTTTGTTTCCTTTTAACTTTTGTAACAGTAGGAGCTCAAAGCTTCTCAGTCTATTTTCTGCACAAGTAGAAACACCCAGACTTCAAAAAGTAATATGCTTTGAAGAAACCCAAACCATTAACACATTAAAAACTGCGTGTACTATTAAACAGGGCTTCGTGGTTACTTGAATTTTGCAGCAAGCAGATGCTGGTGTTTTGGTAATGATTTTTACACTGATGCATTCTGGCAGACAATTCTTGACAAATGTCAATTTGTAAAGCACTTTTTGTTGGTTTTAGTGTGATACGGTTTTATTGACTTTGCAGTGGGTAAGTANCGCGGGGGGGCCGGGGCGGGCGGGCGCTGCCGCGGCGTCGGGGGCCGCGCCCCCCCCGTTGGCGCGGCGGGCTGTCACTCAGGCGACGTCACAATACGCCTGTGTGAGCGCTGTAAACACTCGGGCGGGCGTGTGTGTGTGTGTGAGTGACGCGGGGGCGCGCCTCCCCGCCCCCCAGCTCCCCCCGCCGCCCCCGGGGTGGCACCGAGCCGGCCGGGGGGTGTGAGGCGCGCCCCCGGTCGTTTCCCTGCGCGCATGGTAGCGGCACGAAAGGTAGCATCACTGGAGCAGGGGATGATGTAATTCTCCCTCCGGCCAGTGACTGCCTGCGCTTGCACCGAGCCGATTTGCAAAGCGGAGGGGGGGTGGTTGTTTTACGCGTGATCGTATCAGCATCTCCTGACGGCGCACCCCCCCGGCGCCGCTTCAAACCCCGCTCCGCTCATCCCTCCCCTCCCCGGGGCACGGAGGAGGGATGGGGCTGGGGGGAGGAGGGGAGCCCCGCGCCGTGTGTGCAGGGTAAACACGGCAGCGAGCTCCGCGCCGAGCGGTAAACAAGTCTGAGGTGCCCTCCGCCGCACGGCAACTTGCTGCGGGCGGGGTGTCCCCCCCGCACACACACACGCACGCACGCACACTCACTTCCCCCTAACAAAAGCCCGTTTAATATCAGCGTCAGCTTTTGTTCGGCGGGCGGCGGCAGCCCTCCCCTCTCCCGATCACCTTATTTCACCGGTCGGCCCCCCTGGCCGAATTCACGGGCCCCTCACGCCCCGTCCCCGCTGCGCGCATCCCCGCTCGCTCCGCGGCGCTGTCCCCTCACCGCCTCCAAAGCTCCCCCCGCTTCCCCGGAGCTCCCGGTGCCTGCTGCCCGCTCTCTGGGGCAGCGGGCAGGTAGGCGAGCAGGCGGCCCCCCAGCCCCCGAAAAGGCAGTAGCTAAATGGCACTTACTGTCAGAAGAGAGGGCGAGGGGGGAAGCTCTTCTCTCGGTGCAAAAGCAAAATAGCCACTCGCAGGACGTTGCCAGCTTAGGAGGCAGCAAGGGAAAATAAAAAAGATCTTCCAGTAGCGGGGGGGGAAGGGGAGAGAGGGAGGAAGGGGGAAGGAGGATTCGCCTTTTAATCGGAGAAAAATAAAATCAAAAAATAACCGCGTGTATGTTCCCCCCCACCCCCCCGGTTGCCTTTTTTGTGCCGTTTCAGCAAAGCTGCGAGGAAGTTGGTCCTTTTGTTCCACTATTTATAGATTGCGTCAACATTGCGAAAAGGAGAAGGCGGAGCGGTGGCACTTACTCCTC
>VYZR01012910.1:0-10132 GCA_013400675.1 Oxylabes madagascariensis | reverse complement strand
GAACATGGGAATCGTCATTTCCTTCTGGGCCTCTTTTTTATGGACCTCATTGCCACAGTCTGAGAGTTTCACACCAACATTAACTCAATTTCACAACACCCCTGTGAGACAGACTTTGATGTTTCCTATTTTACGGTGCAAAGGGAGGTATAGGAATATCAAAGACAAAAGTAACCATTAATTTTCACTTAATACCTTCAAAACCTGTTTTTGGGAACAGCAATAGGCTCATTTCTCCTGCATGGGCTCATTCCCTGACAAGCTTCAGGGCACCAATCCAAACAGGAAGACTTCTAGGGCTTCTCATGAACTCACACCAGAGTTTTCTTATGGTTTTCCTTGATTTAGGGCTCAGACAGCACTTAGAAAACTCCACCTAAAAGTAGAAAACTGTAAACAAAAAAGAAAAGTGGGAGTGTGTGGCTTTAAGCCTGTTGGTAACTCCATGTATTTCTCATCTCACGACGCACACAGGAAATAAAAGTCCTGTAGGTGATGGTGGCAAAGAACGTCCTAGTGGACATTTCAGCTTAAAGCTGGCAGTTAATGCAACTTGTACTGACTGCTCCTCTGAACCCTTCCACCACCCATCCCATCACTGAGCCCTCTTTGCCATCTGTCAGTCACAAGTGGTTTTTGAAGTTGCTGCTGGTGGAGCTGTGCTGTGGAGGAGCAAACTTCGAGGCATTATTTCTTCCCTTGGTATATCTGTGCTTTAGGAGGAAAATGTCCAAGAATAATTGAGATGAATCAGGTTTCTATATGTGGCTTTTTTGAATATTTAACATCTTAGATCTTGTGAAGCAAAAGGGGCAAGGAACAAACGCTGTTTATTTTTAGGGCTGGGGAGTGGATGAAGCTGCTGGCCTAGATCCTGTACTCCTTCCAGGAGGAGCAAGGCAGAAAACAACCATAAACTGAGCAAGTCTTCGTGTGATGGGCAGGATTTCTTGTGTTTATTTGAGCTGACAAAAACCAGTTGGTTTTCATGTTGACTTGTTTGAGTTGTGGAGGGAAAAAGTAGAAAAGGAATCATGAGAACTCTTCCCTCTATGGTTTTATATCAGTTGTCCAAACTGAAAATTGTCTAAGTACTTGAAAAGGTTGGAAGTCAATAAAGTAAGGGAAGACTTTTTCCCTGTCTCCATCTCTTCCCCCATTCAACACTGGGGTTATAACTTGCTCAGGAGCTATTCCAGCATTTTGCTTTTCCCAGCTGCCACAATATGGAAATCTTGGGAGTTTTGAGGGCTCTTCCACTTTCTCTCCTCTTCTCTATGCCATTCCTGATGCTTTGCACTGGTTCCAGTGAAAATTCACCTTCACTACTGACCTGCTCTCAGAAATTCAGCTGGGTTTAAACAGCCCCCCAGATAAATCCCTAGTTACAGGTTGGGGCAAAGTCTGTGTTTGCAGTGCATTTCTCACTGGGAGATATTGCTGTTACTTTAAAAATAATTGCAAGATATACTGAAAAAATAGAAATAAGTGGGGTGAAAAACTGTTCTTCAGCCGAGACCGAGAATGGAAAATTTCTACCCAAAAGAAGAATATTTCTGGAAATGACAACTCAATGGAAACATAGTTGTCTAATGCATTCACTGTTAAGTGAACATTATTTATATTGCAGGAGAGAAACACAATGTGGCAGAAGTTATTTGGTTGAAAAAAATAGAAAATCCATGAGCAGACATTCATCATTTGCAAGTGGGGAGCCTGGGATACAGATGAGCTAAAGGCTGAAGACTCCAGACTCTTGCTCTTGTAATTTGCATTTTGTTGGTATATATAAAATGAAATGAGGTTTATATTTGTTTCAAGCAGAAGTGCTTAGCAGGCATAGGAAAAGCTGTCTGCAATGTTAAGCATATATTCCAAGTTTTCTTGGAACGAGATCGTTAGGAGGAAATAGCTACTCTTTTTCTATTCTTGCTGAGGTAGGATCATGTTCTCTACACTGTTTAATAGCAAGTCTAATGCCACTTTGGAGACTCTTTTTTGGAGAGGCAGCACATTCTCAGCCACGTGATCCTGCAATCTGCAGTTGTTTTGGGGTAATACTTCGATACTTCTTGCTCCAAAGGGGAGATGCAAATCCCACCTGATTTTGGCTGACTTGTGGGACTGACAGGGGAATTAAATTCTGGGACAAATCTGCACAGGGGTTTTATTCTTCCTTCTCTTTATTCATCCCTTCCAGGGCTGTTGTAATGGTTTGGGCTCTGTAGTTGTGTGGTGCCGCTGTTTCTGTAGGTTCTGGGACCTACAGCTCCAAGGATTTTGGTGTGTCAAATTCTGCATGGAGGGTGCGATGGGAAGGTGAGGGAGCTCCCAGTGCTCCTCCTCTTTCCCATCTCAATAATGTTCTGGCGTGCAAGGGAAGTTTTCCAACACATCCACCCACCCATCCTGCAGTCTCTGGGATGATAACCTGGCCGAGCCCCTGCACAGCTGCTTTTTCAGGGGTCACCACCTTTGGAAAGAGCTTTTCCTTTTGCCAGTGGGAAGGGCAGAGGTTTAGGGTTTACATTTTGGCAGTTTGCTGTGGGTGGCTGATCCTTAATCCCTTTATTGTTGATTTCAGTGGATTTAAGATCAGATCCCAAAATCCTTTGGCCATGATGTAGGACAGATGTCCCAGTTCAGAGCTCCTGTATCTCATAGAATTATTCCCTCAGCAATAAAGAGAGCCAGATTGACAGCTAAAATATTTTCTCTCTTTGTAATGACTTTTTAACATTCAAAATTTATGGATCTCTTTATGCCCATAAAACATAGCAAGTCTATCCTCTGTCCCATTCCAGCATCACTCGCCTAAATTTGAATCCATCACTTTGAAATGATTTCATTGCAAATGGGGTGCACGATGAATAATGGAATATCTTGAACCCTACTAACTTCAAATTAATGTCCTTTACTGCCAAGTAATTACTGTCCCATAAAGGAATCCTTTGTACCTCTGGATGAGGCTTTCTAGTCCCCCATGCCCCAAAGTCCTTCAAACTGTCCCTTTCAAGCTGGTCTGAACCAAAAATATACAAGGACTGTGGGTCCTGATAAGTTTTTAGCCCTTTAATTGGTTTTGTGGAACTGTTGGAGGCTGGGAGTGTGGCTGGAGCATCTCTGGATGACTTTGTCCTGGACCCCAGAGTGATCTGCAAGAGCCCTGTTGCTTTTTAAGGCTCAGCCTGGCACTTGTGACATCAGCTTGTTCTTGACCCTCCTGGAGCAAAAACCAGATTGTCGTGGTCATCTTTTTTTGCAAATATGTTCTACCTTGTCCTTATGGCTGTGCGTGGGTGCTTCAGGAACATCTCAGGACAGGAATTTTGCTGCTGAAAGGAGAGGAAGAACTCCAGCCCTGGGCTAATGTAGCTCTTGTCCTTCTGCCTGCCAGGTTCACTTCTGTTTCTCAGTGCCCCGGGCACAAGGATGGGAAATCTGACCCCACTTACTTCATGTGAGAAACAACTGGTGGCACTGAGCATTCAGAATTTTCAATCTGCTCTCTTCCAGGGAAGTCTTTTCTCCCACTTCACCAGTGCTTTGTGCTTGATCTTTCCGAATTCTAAAATTGGTCTCTTGGCTATAGATGAGGTGTCTAAAAGAAGCCTTACCAACATGAATATCTTCCCAATTTCTAGGATGCTCTGTCTGTCTTACACTCTAACACTCAGACTTTTCCCTGTTTCTCCTTTTGTGCTTCTCACCATTGGATTTTCAATTTGTTAATTTTTACAGTGCTATTCAACCTATTCCGTACAAATCTGAGCTCTGTGATGGAGCTTTTTACACCTTCTTGTCATTTGATATAGAAGGATCATGAGCAGAAAGTCACGCAGACAAGTTCCTTTTATCCCACCCAGGGCATCTAAGGATGCAGAGGGATGGACAAGGTATGTGGAGCGACCTGAACCTGTTTGTGGGCTAATGAATCTGCTCCATAATTACCTCATGTCGTAATGCCTACTTGGTGCCAGAATCCTCAAGAAAAATCCATCCCAACCTGAAGGACCATCAGTCTGTGTCATTAAACAGGCCCTGACCCAATCAACCAGAGCTATTTAAAATTTAAATATAATCTCTTGGGTGTCTGTCTCCTCATAAATCTCTGGAGGCTGCAAATCTGCCTTAGTTCTTCTAACAGAAGATTTCAAATGAGGTTTAACTCCTTTCTCTCACGCATAGGATCACAAGTGAGATGGCCCTGATGATCTAAATAAATAGATGTGCTGCTGTGGGGTTATTTCATCTTCCTAAGGGCCATTTTACCCCCCTCTGTTTTTTCTGCTGGAGCAAGGGAGCTCTTCAAAGGAAAGGGTCAAGGAACTGGGTGCAGACAATTGATGCCATCCTCGGAGCTGTCCTTGCCAGGCCCCCAGCTTGAAATATCTCAGATGACACCGAAAGACTCCCCGCAGGGCTCTGAGAACCAGGATGGATGAGGATCCTTGGATTAAATGATGATTAAGTGACTGATGAAATGGGATGAATGAGGCGCTGCCAGGCAAGAACTCCTCCATTATCACAGCTGACCCCGGGCCAAATTTCCTCCGTTTTCCCATCTGTAAAAATGGAAATTTATTGCGTCATGAGTTAAGGGTGAAGTTGTGTCTTAGAAACCTTCTTGCTCTGGAAAGCAGAGAACACCCTTCTGTTCACAGCTCCTGCCCGAGTAATCATGGGATCATGGAATAGCCCGGCTTGGAAGAAACCTTGAAACCTTCAATCTCGTTCCACCCCCTGCCATGGGCAGGGACACCTTCCACTGTCCTGGGCTGCTCCAAGCCCTGTCCAGCCTGGCCTTGGATGCTTCCAGGGATGCAGGGGCAGCCACAGCTTCTCTGGGCACCCTGTGCCAGTGTTTTATCCCCTTCATAATAAAAAACTTCTCCCCAGTATCCCATCTAAACCTACTCTCTGTCGGTATGAAGCCATCACCCCTTTTCCTGTCACTCCATGCTTTTGGAAACAGTTCCTCTCCATCCTGTGGGCTCCCTTCAGGCCCTGCAAGGCCACAATGAGGTCACCTCAAAGCTTCTCCTCTCCAGGCCGAAAAATCCCAACTCTCCCAGCTTTTCCTCCCAGCATAGCTGCTCCCTCTGATCAATGAGGAGACCCATAACACTGCTCTGCTGCTGATATTTAGTAGAAGCTTTCATAAAATGAGCTAAGACAGGAAGCAGTTTTTCTTCCCTAAACTGAAATCCTCTGTGTGAGCCATGCATTGAATCCAAATGCTCCCCAAGGATCCCCTGAGCGAGTCTTCATGAGGCCAGGTGGGGATGGACACGCTTCCAGCTTCCCTGCATCATCCATCAGGGAGCTTGAAGTAACTGGGAAAGAGATGGTTATCGAGTATCTCATGAAAGATGAGAGAGAAACATAACTATTTGCCATCTTTGAGGGGAGGAAATGAAGGAGGGAGTAGTAGAAGAGTAATAAAGCAAAGAACAAAACTGCAGTAGCCTTGGTGTTGGGTTTAGGCAGCCGCCTGCTTTTTTAGGGCCAGGGAGGGGAGTAGGTATAGAGCATGGTAAATTCTTCTCCCTCTAGCACTCGCTGTGAAGTTCACTGCAGATCTTCCCAGTGCAGACAGAAAAGTGAGGCCCTGACCCAGCAGGGTCATGGAGCCCGCCTGGCATTCCCAGCTGAACCGGCATTTTGTAGTCCTGCCATCCTGGCAGTGACACATCTTGGGATCTGCCTCCCCAAGCCTTCCTTGCACCTTGGATTGCTTGTTTTCTTCCTGCTGGATCCTCAAAGCCCCATAGGACATTGGGAAACAGCTCCCTGCCATCCATCTGGTGGTTGCATCCGTGTGCTCTGTGAGAGGACTGTTCCAGCTGGTAAAACATCCTGGGATCATTTCCCACAGAGGGGCTGAACATGTCCAGGATCAGGATCATTAAATCCAGGGTGTTTTACCTGCACAGTTTGGTTTTACATAAACCCAACTGCTCTCTGAGTGAATGTTGGGAAAAATGACCCTTTGCAGGCTGGATGGAGGATCCCTGGCTCTTAGAAAAGCTCAGTGCTGTCACTGGGAACTTCTTGTTAAGGAAATATGGAAATCTGAGAGGTGAAGTCAAGAAGTGGAATTGTGATTTCTGATGGAAAAATGCTTTATTTCTTCCCTGTCTTTGTACAAATGTTATCTGTGGGTCTCAAACCCTGCAGGAAACATCTCTGATACTTCCTGAAGGAGCTTGCTGATCCCTTCCCCTCTTGTAAAGAGGAAAAAAACAAAGGCAGGACATAGAAAAAGTGCATTGCAAATGGCTCCATGGCAATGACAGATACCCGTGGTGTTCTTCTGGAGAGTTTGTTTCCTGGAAGGGATTGTTTCTTGCACAATCAGTTGATTCCTGTCCCCTCCTGTATGATATTATTTTCTTGAGTCTTGAATGCTGTCCCAGCCAGGCAGAAATATCAGCTGTGACTCTGGTCTTGTTCCATGGTGAAAGTCATGGGCATCAAGAGAAACTTGTCCTCCACCTGGTTGAGGGTAGAATCACAAGAGCCTGGTTTTCCTGCATTCCAATTTATTTTGGTTACTTTGCACCAAATATTGAATAAAGGAATAAAATTCCTTTATTTTAAAGGAAGCCAGAGATCTCCCTGAGAGTGTTCCAAGTGAGCTCTACCAACTTCATCTAAATTTTAGTCTGGGAGCCACTGAGGTAGCACTTTCTGACCCTTTGCACAGATGGATTGTCCAGGAAACCCTCAGGAAAATCCTGGTGAGTCAAAGTGGAAAATGTTGACCTGAAACAGCGAAAGGTCACAGCAGCGTGGTGGGAGGGACAGGGAGAGATGGACAAGGCTGCTCTGAGGGGCTCAAAATGGTTGGGTCCAAGTGATTTTCTCAATGCTGCAGAGCCTGGTTCATCCAGAGGGGCTGGAAAGTGGATCTTGGGATTGTCTTTGATGTCAGACTATTCAGCTGGGCCTGGTGGCTGGAGATGACTCAGGTGAGAAATGACAGGAGCTCTGGTCATGGGCATTTGAGTTGTGTGGTGCTGGCAAGGCTGAGCTTCCTCAGCTCAGGTACCTTCTAAAGACAGTGCTTAGCTGGAGAAAGAAAATATTGCCTTTGCCAATTTCATGAAAATTTAGTTTGAAACGAGCTGGCTTTGCAGGTGATGATGTTCTACAGGTTTGGGTGCCAGGAGTTGGACACGAGGTTGCTCTAAGGCTGTTGGCTCTTGGCAGGGAGAGGCAGCAAAGCTCCCTCAGCTGGGCTGTGACCTTCTCCAGGGGCTGGGCCACCCCAGGCCGCCTTCACCCTCATTTTCTAAGCACTCATTTTCTAAGCACAACGACATGTCCGTTAAGAGCTGTTTGCAATTTGTTCCAGCCCTTTTTGCTGGACAAAGGGCTCTCCTGAAGGCCAAAGAGCCCATTAAGCGCATACACAGGGAAAAACTAACACCATGAAGGAAACATGAGATTTCTTTTTTAATCTCTTAATCCATTTGGTGAAATATGGATGTTTCAAGCCAAAAATGGAGAGGGAAGAAAATTGAAAGTGTTTCATTCTGAAATATATTGCTTTTATGTACTTGAAATGCTTCTTTTGACTTTATGCTTGGAAATAGCACGGATCTAAACTGTAAATAAAAATTAATTAAGTGACTCAGACACCATAAATCTGTTACCTTCAAGTCAAATGAAATATTTGGTTGGCCTAAGGTGGCTTTTCTCGGATGCTTTTTCCCTGGGAAAGCACAGTGTCTGCAAATGGGCTTTCACTGGTGTTTCTGCCCACGGCATGGGGTTGGAATGAGATGGGCTCTAAGGTCCTTCCCAACCCAAACCGTTCTGTGATTCTGTAAAATTATTTCCTCCAGTTCATTTGGATCATCCAGCTGAAAAGTTTGTTTGGATCATCCAACTGAAAAGTTCCCTTGTCCAGCTCCAGGTGGCAATGATTATTTTTTCCTGCTGTTTCTGCACTCAGAGATACAGTTTCAGCCTCAGGAAAGTGTCAGCAATTAGGATTTTCCTTTGCCAGTCTCCTCCAAAATGCATTCCTCTTGGATTAGAAGGGATCTGCCTTGGGAAGACCTTGGCCCTGACAGGGAAACACAGCAAAGTAAATAGAGAATCAGGAAATGAAGATTGTTTGTAATTGAGATGATTTGTCTCCCTTGCACCAAGCCCTGAAAGGGATTCTGAGGAAAAGAAAAACACGATGTAAAAAAGAAGAAGCTTTTATTCTGCTTATCTGGGCTGTTTTGAAACCCTTTTTTTGGAAGGATGTTGATAGGAAGGCTATTGTGTTATGCAAAGCTTTGTTGTGTCTGTGGCCTGCAATTCCAGCAGAAATACCTGGAATAAACCCAGTTTCTCAGTGCAGCATTTGGGCATTGCTGGTGGCAGGTCCTGGCTGTTAAATTCAGTTGAAAACATCTGAAGGAGGCACTGAAAGAGTTCAGGCCTTAGAAGGAAACAAGAAAGGGATGGTGAAAGGTTGTGGATCTCCTGCCAGCATTTTCCTGGAAAACACGGAGCATTACAGGCAGGTTTTGTGCAACAAAGAGAGGCTTGAGCAGGCTTCAAACACAGGAAATCACAAAGGGCTGCAGCCAAGGAGGGGGTGAACCCAAGGCAGACAAGAGGCAGGAAGATGCATCTCCAAGCAAAACTCCCAGGGGATGGAAGCACAGGTGGCTCCTGCCTCACAGAGACCTTGTATTTTCTCTTTTTTCTCAGGCAAATGTTTGACAAAACCCGACTCTGCACCTATTATCTCAAGTTTAAGATGTTTAGAAAAAGGAGAGTTTCTATCCTCAGGCCTCTCTGTTCCTCTCGGGGTAGATGAATTGCTGGAGAGGCACTTGAAGATTCCATTCCATTTTGGTTTTCCTTCATCGTCCTCAGCCTCTGTGCTGATGATCTGGAGGGGCAAGGAAGTTTCCACAGTTTTCCTTGGATTGCAGTGAAGTTGTAAGAAAGTCGCCTTCTCTTCATTTTGTCCTTCACAAAATGCTCTGAAGCTTCAATGCTCTTTCAGAAGCTGTGGCTCATAAAATGGGGCTTTAGTGAGGAAGGGGAGGTGTTGGAGCGAAACAGAAAGGATTACCTCTACACGCTGAGTCGTGCCGGAAAAGAGGAACTTTATTTACATCTTTCACATTTTATCTGACTCCAAAGGGATTCATGGATTGGAGGTGAGAGTTGCCACCTCTCTCGCCTACTGGCCAGGTCAACGGTCAGTCAACTCTCTCCTCCTCCATGAAACTATGAAAACAAAGCTCTTGTTGACACTTAGAGCATGGGAAAGATCTTGAGGAACATAAACAATATCTCAGAAGGCTGCGACAGGGCGACAGGGAGGAACCATTTTGGAGGCAAAATCCCCTTTCAGTGACCACCCCCTCTGCCAAACCAAGGATGCACAGGTCCCCTCTGCCTCTCCCTGAGAGGGAAAAGGAGCTGACTGAAGAATGAGCAGAGTTTCCCAAACAAATTCCTGGCTGGAGTGAGTGTGGCAGCTGCCAATCCCCTCCACGAGCACCGTATTCCCTTCTCCTTGTCTCTGGTATTTTTTGGGCTCTGAGCTGTGCAGGATTCTCTTACAGCTTTTTTGTCACTCCTCTACAGAACAATCTGCCCCAAGACGGCCCTGGGCCAGTTGTAGGCCAGTCCTGGAAGCCCTCAGGCAGGAGAGGAGCAGTTGGGCTGTCCCTCCTTTTCCAACACGTCCCTACCTGGGATTTCCTCTGCCCTCAATGTGTGCTCATTCAATATTTACAAATTCTGTTGTTTTTGTTTTGAGCTGGGAGGTTTGATGTGTTCATCCTCTCATTTCTCAGGGAATGGAAGCAGATCTTTGCTCTGGCTGTTAGTCCCACCAGGACAGACCAGGACAGGTTTCATCTGATTTAGGAGGAGGAACCTAAAATATTGTTAGAAAATTGAGTTTTTTCCCATGGTTTTTTGTTTTTCCACCCCTCAGGGTTTAATCAGTTGTGTTCCCCATCCAGGACCAAGAGCTTCTTCCATTTCACACTGGATATTCCAAAGAGGAGCCATTTCTAGAGCTGTTAAGGTGGAAAAGTATTTTTTTATACATGGAATCCTAGATGGTTTGGGTTGGACTTGTTCCACCCCCTGCCATGTGCAG
>VYZR01012843.1:0-27554 GCA_013400675.1 Oxylabes madagascariensis | reverse complement strand
AACAGGCTGCCCAGTGAGGTGGTTTTGTTAGCAACCTTGGAGGTGTTTAAAAGGTGTGTAGATGGGGCACTTGGAGACATGGTTTAATGGTGGGTTTGGCAGTGCTGGGTTAACAGCTGGACTCAGTGATCCTAAAGGTCCTTCTCAACCCAAACAATTCTAGGATTCTGTTCTATGATTTCAAAGCTCTTTCATAAAGCTTCCAAATTCACTATCCCAGGGTGCAGGCCATGTAGCAAATGCACAAGAAATGTGTTGTGACCCACATGTGACCCTTAACATTTAGGGTAGACAATGTGAGTCTGGGAGGGAATAAGAGATGGAAAATCTGATTACTGTTCCCTCACTGTATGCCCAAGTTTTCTGCTTTTCCTTCCAACTTATTCACACTTCAAAAAATAAAGTCATTTTACCCCCATATTAATAATTACTTCTTGCCGGTGTTTTGCTGTTAGGCCATATGAATGATATAGCATATCCTTGATATTATGATACAAATATTTTTACATGAATCTTTTCCCGGTGTCAAAGCAATATACTCAGCAGGCACAGGAGAAGAGTCATTATATATTTCTTAGAAAAAAGTGTTGGGACTGCCAAATCTTGACCGGCATTATTATTGTGGGTAAACTGCTTAGGGACCAAGCCGCACTATCAAAGTCATTTACTGGCAGTTTAAATGCTCTCTGCCTCGGTTTGTTTTTTTGTAAGATGGACACAAAAATGTCCCTCAACGCTGTAAAGACTTATTCAGGCTTCTGAGAGATTTGCGATCCGTGCCTGAAACAAAATAATCAAATGTGATGCAGCTACTGATGAGAGATATATGCTGGACAGGTTCAGGAATAAGTTATATGCATAGTTATGTAGAATTATGTTCAGTGGTGTTACTACCCACAGTTATCAGACTGGTAAACTAAAATATGATGTCATCTAATTCATACCAAGAGAGACAGGCTCACAAAATCTAGCAGACTTGGTTTGTGTTCGTCCCACAACTCTGCAGTTATACCACTTTAATTGAAAAAAATCTCAATTTGTAGTTGTGCCTCAAAGTATTTATCCTTAACTATAGAAACTCTACTCTTCTGTGTTTTATCTTTGTTTCTTTGAGAAAGCTGGTATATGGTAGTTTGTGACATTTTCATTGTGAAAGATGCTTAACATTAACCAGTTATTTAGAACCAAAAGCCTTTGTCCTAAGATACATATGGTTGCACTTAAGCTGAAATCACCACCTTACGTTAGAAAATTTTGGCTTCGTCATAAAAGATAAGTGTTCCCAGAAGTGTATTAAAATGCACATAGATACAAAAGAGAAATGTTGGAATTTAATCTTGGGTACCAACGTAAAAATATTTAAATATGCTATAAATTGCACAGATCCAGCATGGTGCACTGAAGAATTTTTCAGGTTATTAAAATATTTTCAGTTCAATAAGAGACACTAAAAGTAATTATGCAATTTGTGTGCTGTTCAGAGTTAGGAACACTTCTATATATATTTATTCAACAAAGTTCCCCAAGTCACAAACAAAAGTTACTTTGGCTCCAACGAGAAGTAGTTAGAACAGGAGAGCACATCAGAAAAGAAAGTAGAAGAGAAAATGTATAGGTTTAACCTGGTTCAATTCCAGTGGAGGTCTGAAAGGTAAAAAGGCCTTTTTTGGCTGAAGAGGATCAATTCATAATGACATCTGCACATCCAAAGTATCCATGTGTGCATTGCACTTAAGAAAGGTACAGACTCATAGAGCCCACACAGATATCTTATCTTTAAGATAAATGGACAGCATTACAAGGGGCACTATATGCAAATAATGGCCCCTTTTTGCCATTCTAGTTTCAGGTCTTGGGAAAAAAAGTCAGTTTTGTAATCTCTATGGAACAGAAGATTTGGTAATTGCTGCACAGTGAAGGTTTTGCTAATGGCCCACCTTTTTGACAGGTTATCAGGTAGAGCAAAGGAAAGGATGCTGCAGCAGTATGTGGACTGCAAATGGAAAAGACGTCTTCAAACCTGTGATGCAAATACAAAGTAGGAGTACTAATAATATTTTTACCAACAACCTCTAACACTGCTGCATTTGATGAGTTTACCATGAAATCCTAAACAAACCTCCACAAAATTTTCATCTAGATTTGGCCCTACCTTTGCGAAGCTTGATTTTGGAAACAGATCTCAGCTATACAGCTTCAAATTGAATAAGGACAATAGATCTAATTCATCTCAATAAACAATGCATCTAAAGAGATCTGCTTGAATAAGTGTGTAATTGCTCTCTTTAACATTAATGAATGATACCATCAAAAAGTTAAGACAGAGTAATAGAACCACCTGAGACAGAAAGCATCATGAAAATTGTCATGAGACATACTTGAAGTTTCATGTGCACCTCAGCTCAAAAACATGTATACAACTACACAAAATAATATTTTTTTCTTTGAAAATTTGTGTCCTAACTGAAAGATATACCAGGACCTTGTGTTTTGGCATCAGAAGTCTTAGGCAAAGTACCCATGTTATCTTCAGCAATGCATTTATAAAGCTTTCAACCTTGTTTGCCAAATTGAGATAGTGAGACCACAGTGTCTAGCAGGCTGTTTGTCCCCCAGGATTTCATATGCATTTTGCAGCAAATGTTTTCAAAGTATCTTGTTTTAAAGGATCTTTGCAGGAATTCTTACATAGGAGCATCTTTATTTATTTAGGTCAAGATTAGCACTATTTCCTGGTTGTTGTGAATACTATCTCAGAGGAGAATTTGTCATTTTAGTCTGAAAATGACAGGATAAAAATAGACAGGACAATTTAATACATAACTGGTATGGAGGTATTTTTAGCTAACTTGTTGGAAGAGCATAGATGGAGGTTATTATTTTACTAAATAACCCCAGTTCAGTGGTAGCCTTGTAAGAGTTTCTCTGCATTTCTACTTTCCTTCAGCATTTTTACCCTATATCACTATTTCCCAGTTCCTCCCTTCTTCTGTTGTCATCTCACCCTCTTCCTCTTTTACACAGGGGCCTTGCAGGGAACGCAGTTATATTTGAAAGAGTTCATCATATCAATGCAGAGACAAAGTCAAGGGTCAGTCTTACTCAGAGCTTGCCAGCGTCTCTTAATAAATCTTATATGATAGGCATCCGGTTCTTCTTGTTCTCTGCTAAGTCTGTATAGTTTCTCCAACAGGTATTTTATTCTTAACAATAATGTGTTTCTGTCATGCTCCACGAGGTTCGAACATCAAACTGTTACTCCAAGCTCCCATGGAAGCTGATAGGGTATTTGATTGCTGAGAAGTAGATTAATATGGTTTGGAAAGTAGTTTCCTTATAAACATTATCTTTAGAAAGGAA
Source organism: Oxylabes madagascariensis (assembly GCA_013400675.1). Taxonomy (NCBI): domain Eukaryota; kingdom Metazoa; phylum Chordata; class Aves; order Passeriformes; family Timaliidae; genus Oxylabes; species Oxylabes madagascariensis. The sequence goes on along the minus strand of VYZR01012843.1, from coordinate 24,194 downwards.
TTAAGGTATGTGCCTACTTTTCACCTGTAAGTACAATTAAGGCTAATCCCCTATAGTTTTATAAGGGTGTTGGAAATGCTGGTTTTCTTTACTAACTCAGGTCTGCACATAACAACATTTAAAAATATGATGAGGTGGTGGTGTCACTTATTTTTTTTCATGGTCACGCTGTATGTTTTCTCTTTAAAGAAGATTGAAGAAAGAATCTCTTTTAAAGGCTGACATGCCCGGAGATATATTCTTGTGGTTACATGAAGCAAGGTGTAGACTTTAATGCCAAAAGAAAGGGTCCCCCACCTTGTCAATGAATCCTATAATCAGGTTGCAATAGTAACAGATTACAGCTGTCATGTTTCTTTTTCTCCAGGTTCTGATTTCTTTCCCTATCTCTGGTTTTCTTCTAGTAAGAGATACCCTGTGTCTCATTTTGCGCAGGTCAGGCAGGAGAACTTACATGGGCCAATAGTTTCCATTACATTTATCTAATCTCCTGCCTTTTCCAGCTAACCTAAATGAGTGCCACACAAGTACTTAACTACATTTGCATGTGTGGTAGTTTGAGAAAAACAAAACCTTAACTCTAGAATTTTTCCTGAAACACACCTTTTCCATAAATGACAGAAACAGTTTAAGCAAAACTTTTTTACAATAGTGCTTTTTTACAATAAGTTCATGGCAAATAAATAGTTAATGCAAAACTCTCAGACCTGTTCTTGAAGCCTTGCTACAGTCCCACTGTGAGAGGGATGTGGAGGTACCTATAGACAGCTGAAAGTGCAGAATAGAGGATTTCCCCAGGATCAGCAAATTGGTGGCTGACTCAATGCTGACAGACCCCTATTAGCCCTGATGCACGTCCTCCCACTGTAACCTGTGCTATTGCCTCTGCAGATTAGGAATGCGGGCCAAGGCATCTGTCTCAAGGTATTTGCTTCAGACAATATGGATGATGGAAAACCTGATTTATCCTGACTTGTAGCAGGGCTGGGTTTCCTTAAGCATACTGAGCTCTTCTGGTTTTACCAAATGTGAATATGAGCTTGGCACAATTTGTGGTCTTAAAAGAAGTCAGTGTGCAAAATACCTCCCATTGAGGGTGACATTGAAGCCCTTCTCTTGTGGGCTGAGGTGAGTTGGAGACCAAGGTCTATGCTGGCTATGGGCCCACCACTCTCCTGTGGGAGTCTCACCTTCTCTTCCCTGCAAACATGCGCTTGGAGATGAGTCCGTGATAAGCCGTTCTCTGAGGTACAACCACAACAGGCACATGTGCTGCTGTTTGTCTACTCCAGAGGATTTCCTGGTACTTTCAGGAGACTGAAAGCAAGCTGAGATGTTCTAGCACTTTAAAGGAGGACAAGGCATTGGTGGGAGGCTTGTTTAGTATCTGAGTGGGATCATGACTACGATGCTCATCTGCATGTTACCAGCATGGAATATACGCAGCTTGAAGACAAGTAGGCTCAGAAAGAAAGGAAAACTTCCAGGAAGGGAGGAGGCAGAGTGAAAGACTGCTAACACTTGCAGCGTGAAGATCGGGAGAAATATCAGAGCAAGATAATCTGCAGGAGGAGGAAATCAGGCACAGAAAATCAACACTTGATGGGAGGCTGCCCTAAATACGTACTGGGAGGCTGGTATTTACCCTCCAGGCAGTAGCAGGGCAGGTGCCAAATCCGCCTGTTGAAGAAGCAGCAGGTTACCAGCAAAACTAGCACACCGTAACCCTGGGGGACCTTTCTTGCAAACACACCATTAGATTGCTGGCGTGGAGAGAATTTGGCAGCCCCATTTCACAGTAACTATGATGTCACATAGCTCTTACTTCAGAAACATCTTTGTAAAGCAGACAGATACTGGTATCATCTGATTCTGCTCAGATTGTTAATCTGCTAATTGGTGTCTGAGGCAGGTTTTCAGTGGTCTCTGAAGGAGCAGCTGTATATAATGAATTAAAGGTGTCTTTTGCACATGCTTAGCAGTTATCCACATATTCTGGTAGTCTTTCAACTATGTGAAAAAGCCAACCAGTAACAGCTCATCATTTTCTAAGGTATTTTAAGGCAGGGAAAGAACATGTGCATCTTGCCTAGGATTTTGGGGTGTTTCACAGGTTGATTTAAGGCACTATGACTTTCTAGCAATGCTCCTGCAATATTTTTCACATTGTTATGTCTAAGAGAGGAAAAATGTATGGCTGATTCCTGCTTAATTAGGCCTCATCTGCTAAACAGTTATGTCACTATTTACATATGAATAGTCCCCACTGAAGTCAAGACCTACAGCTGTATACTTCATCTGGTAACAATGTGATTCCAAGATAAACAGACTTGGAACAAGAGATGTACATTGCCTTATATGTATGAACTACCTGCATACAGTAAATGCTGTGCCATGTCAGTCTGGCAAATGCTAACAGCTATTCTATTTCAACACTCTGTAAACGAACCACCTGATTATTAGCTTTAAATAAATGGGCTAAACTCTGCTCCCTAGTTCCAGCTTTTACTGAAGTGTATGACTTGTCAGGTGAGTAATTTTGAGTCACTTGTGCCCCTCTATGATAGTAAGAAAAAAACCCTCCACACCAACTCACATCAAGTGATTTTTCATGGTTGGGTCTCCCATGGCCTGGGGAAAAACTCTTCTGGAGATAAAAAACATAACTGGAAACAAAATGTAGGGAAAGGAAATGTCTAGAAACTCAACAGGCATTTAGGTTTAATTCTAGTCCATTGCCTTTCCAATGCCCTTATTGCAGGAATCCTGACAGAGGAGTGTCTTTCCTCTACCATTTTTGTGCTTTGACTGGTGTTTCAACTTCATCTCTGGTCCATCAGAATGACTTGGGCTGTTCTCTCACCTGTGAATGTCACTACAAGGAAAGAACTCTGATTGTTTTATACTATCTCTGCCTACTCGTCTTCAATGGGAATGATAATTCCCATTCCCCATAGCATCTCCTATTACCTTACCAATGACCTTTTGTTTTTCCATACACTTTTGTACCATTCCCTTGATTACAGTGCCTGTTTATTCCATTAATTACATTGAAAAAAAATCTAAAGCAATCCCTTCAGCAAATATGTGCTTCATTTGACCTATTGAGAATGAGATGTGTTATCAATTGCCACCTATCCCCAGTGAGGTGGGCAGAGTCCTGTTCTTAAGCAGAAATAGTGACCAGGAGCTCTTCTAGTTCGCTCTCTAAAGAAGTATCTTTGGTTGTGGTTCTGTCAGCATGACCCTGCCTGCTGGCAAACCCCATCAGTTTCCTCTGGAAAATGCATGTGAAGAGGGCTGAAATGACACTATACTGCTTCCTGCTGTGGATCTCCTGGNCAGCAAATATGTGCTTCATTTGACCTATTGAGAATGAGATGTGTTATCAATTGCCACCTATCCCCAGTGAGGTGGGCAGAGTCCTGTTCTTAAGCAGAAATAGTGACCAGGAGCTCTTCTAGTTCGCTCTCTAAAGAAGTATCTTTGGTTGTGGTTCTGTCAGCATGACCCTGCCTGCTGGCAAACCCCATCAGTTTCCTCTGGAAAATGCATGTGAAGAGGGCTGAAATGACACTATACTGCTTCCTGCTGTGGATCTCCTGGGAAGCTTTGTGGAAGGATTTTTTGTTGTAAATTTAACATTATTTCATCAATGTAACACTATGGCCCACCAAAGGTTTCTCCTGGGCATCTCTAATGATTGAAACCTTCATCAGAAAATGAAGCTATCTGGAAGTTAATGAAATGATAAGTAGAGGAGGAATGGTGCTGTAAAGTACTTTCTTACAAGTGCTACAGAGGAAATTACTTTCTCAATGAAAGACTATGTTTCTTGAGCTATAAAATATGTATGTAGAAATATGTTTTAAATTATATTGCATGTTTGTAAAGTTCTCTCTATAAAACATTGAAGACTCCACAGGGTCAGAAACCTTTAAGATTTAGATATGTGTTTATGTAGTCAAAATGTAAATTGTGCAATTACTACCCAAATTAGATATTACCAAATTATTTTATTCCCCTGACGAAGAGGCAGGAGCAAATTGCTTAGAAGAACAGAAGAAAGCAGAACTCATTGCAAGTCCACTAGTTGAGACACTTAGGTTTTTGGTTGTTTTTTTTTTTTAGCTTCAATGCCACTTCAAACTGGTATTCCTGACCAGTATTAACACTGAGTACTCCCAACTGTTGGAAGAAAACTTCAGCTTCCTAACTGAAGATCAGTGCTTAAGGATGTATCTCGGGTGACACCCTATCAGTGATAGGGTGATCTGTTGGGTGCAGTGTTACATCAGCAACAGGCTTTCTGACAGGCTCTGCTTGTACATGGCATACAGGCAGTATGTGATGCAGGTGAAGGGATTCACTGGTTCTCCTCAGGGCAGCTTTGCTGGATACCACTTGGCTTTTCTTCTAACACCTTGTTCTCAGGACAGCCAAGGCAGGAAAGTTACCAGCTGCACCAGTCTTAGGGCAGCATCTGCTGGTTATTGCATGGATCAACATAGATGGCTGTCATGGAAGAGGCTGCTTGCTTTGGCTCCCAGGCAGAAGTACCTGGAACTCGGGGAGCGGGAGAAACGGGCACTTTGGAGAGAAATTACCCGTAAATGTAATTCCAACACTTAGTCAGGAGAGAACGGGAGTGGACAAGGAGCTTCTCGATCTTGGTCTCTTTTTTACTTCTGAGAGGCAGCACCCACAAACTTCGGCAAGTCCAGGTTCAGCTGACTGCGATTCGCCTTCAAAGGCAAAGAAACCCGCCCCACCGCCTCCCACACCCCTTCCTGCGCCCCCTCCCCGCGGGGTTCTCTGAGCCGGGGAGGCGGGGCAGTCACTGAGAATAAACCCGAGATACGAAGACAAAATGGGGATGAGGACTTTGTGAGCCTTGGCAGGAATAATACTGTGGCTCGGCCACCTATCTCGGGGAAAAAGACTGCAGTTGCGCCCAGGTGTGCGGGTGTTCTCACCACGCAAGCCGACCGGAATTGACTTAGCGTTAGAAATCACGGGCGGAGTCGGGGAGCTGCTGGGGCCCCGAGGAGAGGGGAAAAGGAGAAAAGGGGAGAAGGGGAGAAAGGGAGAATGGGAAAGCAAAGGCAGATCCCGGGGATGCGCTCCACTCCCCTCTGCCTTGTCGGCGGCAGGGGCTCAGTGCGGGGTCGGCGGAGCTGCCCGCCCCCAGGATGCGCCTCCCGGTGAGGGAGGAGGAGGAAAAGCGTGCGGGGAAGTTGCAGCTCGGGAAAGGCAAGGATTTCGGAAAGGAGCTCGTCTTGGCAACTGTGTCATGCTCCTCTTGTGGCAGGACCTAGTATGCAACAAGTCCCTGGAGCACTTCTCGTGAGAGCGCAGTAAATGTGACATTAAAACAAACAAACAAACAAACAAACCCCAAATGTTTACTTACCTGTCCCGAACGTAAACCTTCAGAGCCGGCTCGTCTTGCACGGCCCCAGGTGCGAGCCGGGAGGTGGAAGGAGGGCGGTGGGAGTCAGGGCTCACTGCACAGTACGCCCGGATGGCCAGGACTTTCCTCGGGAACTTACTGTCCCGCTCCGGTTTCCTGGGAGGCGGCCGCGATCACGTTTTATACTGTATTGGTTGGTAACCCCTTTCATTCATTAAGATCACGTAAGAACTCAGAGGGAAACGTGACACTGAGCTAAGGCGTTTGCGTAAATCTTTAGGTTTTTAAAACTCCCTGCCAGTTGCTTTCTGTCTTCTGTAGGCACCAAGGTGGTGGAGAGTTTAAGCTTGCGGATATTGCAAAGGGTTATTAGATTCATAAGTCACACCAAGTGGTGGGCGATCCACTGAGCAAAGCAGAAGTTCTCACATGNGGAGGCGGCGGCAGCACCCTGGACAGCGGCGGCGGGGGGCCGGCGGAGGCGGCCCCGCACCGCTCCGCATCGCTCCGCGACCCAGCGGGCTCGGGGAGCCGTTGGCACCGGGTACCGGCTTCCCTCCCGCGCCAACCCCCGGTCCTTCCACTCCCCTCCCCTCCCCGCCCGCCGCCCTCTCGCCCCGCTGGAGCTGGGCTAAGTTGAATTCCTAGCGGTGCGGACTGGAATAGGAACAAGAGAGGAGGGATAAAAAAAAAAAAAAATAGTCTTGCAAGCTCCGGGGGTTGGTTTGACGGTGTCAACTTTGGGAAATGCCAGTATTTATCTCTGCGATCTAGCCACTGCTCGTGGTGTTAGCTGTAACCAAGGTAAGCGGAGGGGGGACACCCCCAGCGGCCCCTCTGGCTCCTGTATCTCCCTCTCTGTGGTGCGGGGATGGGTGCCTGCTCTTTGCCTAGTTTTGTTACCTTGCTGGCTGCTTGATGTGTGTGAGGACTAGAGAAGGAAGGAAGGAAAAGCTGGATGAGATTTAACTACGAGTTAAGTTAACTTGTGCCTGATTTAACCTAGGAATCTCGTATATGTGTGTGTGCATGCTTTGGGCAGAGATGCAACTGATCTTTACCTAGAGAAGCAGATGCGACTGATATTTTTTCCTGGCGAAGGATGCAAGCTGATTTTGCATAACTAAAGAGATGCAGCTGTGCTCTAGCTGCCACTGTGCAGGACTGATCTTCCACAGATAAAGGGACGCAGCTGATCTTTACCTACACGGAGATTAGCTGACCTCTCTGTATACGCAACCCACGGCTCAAAGGGAGAGCCGTGCATGTATTGCTGATGATCCAATATCCGCATCTACTTTGCTATAATTAATGGTGTGTGCGCGTGTGTGTGTTTGGCAAGCCTGAAACCCAAACGCAGCCTCCCCCCCACTGGAGATCATTCGGATAAGCTTTCTGCTCATCTCCCTCCCTATCTCTAGTGCCTCCCCCCACCCCTCCCCGAGCTTCCGATTCTTCCTACGTAGAAATGTAGCTAATAATATTTAGTCTCCGGGCTAAAAATAAGCTCTGGAAAGTCAGCAGTTTGGCGGAGCAGCGGCGGTAGCAGCACTGCTCGCAGGTAGAGAGGCTCTGGGGTCTCCGGCTCTGCACGGAGGCTGTGCATCCACCCCCCTCCTCCGCTGTCCGCGCTCCTTGGGGAGTGCGTTCCTGCGAAGCAGAGTCCACACGGAGCCACGCTGTCCCCGCCGCCCCGTTCCAGACAGACTGCGCTCCTCCACCCAGGGAATCCCGGCCACGGGGATCCACCCCTCCTCCCCGCCCCGGCGGATGCGAGGGGCGGCCGGCCGAGCCCTCCACCCCAGCCTCGGCGCTAGAGCGACAGGCCCTCCCTGCGGCAGAACCGGCGGCGCCCCGCGGCGGGCCCCGCTGCGGTGCCGCGGCCCCGCCGGGAGGGAGGGCGGATCCCGGAGCCCCACCGCCCCCGCCTCCCCCCGGGCTCCCGCTTCGGCTCGCACGTAGCGCCGCCGAGCAGGGAAGCCCCCGGCAGGCGGGAGGCTGGCCCCGCCGCGGGGGAGGGGGCGGTGTTCCCACCGCGCAGCAGGGCGGAGACGCCGCGCAGGGCACCGCACGCCCCGCCGGCCCGGGCTACCCCCGCCGGCGTTCCCCCGTATTCCCTCTCCCCCTCCCCACCGTGGTTGCTACGGCGACCGAGCCTCCCCCCAGGAGGCACCGTCCTGCGGAAATGGGGGCTCGGTGCAGCGGGGACGGGGGCGCCGGGGATGCCGCCCCTCTCCCGCTCCCTCCGCCCCGCTGCCCGGGAGCAGCTCCTCGTCAGCAGCCCCTGGACGGCATCGCCTGCAGCAGCGCAGCCGGACCGGACACCGGCGCCGTGCGCGCAGCCAAAATGGAGGTGGTGCAGGACGGCACCGGAGGGGTGCCGGCGCGGGGCTCGCACGAAAGTCGGTCATCTGTCGCCTCTGCTGCGGTCGTATCTGTTCGGGGTGGCTGGCTTTGGGGTTTTTATCGTTAAAGGATAGCAGCCGCTCGCCTCTCCGGGAGATGCGATACCGGCGGCCTTGGCTTAGCGCCGTCCTCCTTTATTCCCCAGCCCCCAGGCCGGCCGGGGAAGGGAGCGGGCAGGATCCCTCCGTGGATTTTTCCATTTCCACTTGGAGAACTTGTGTTTGCTGGGGATACCTGTCAGGGTGCCATATGAGGTAGTTCTTGAGCAGCTGTAAGGCGAGGAGAGAGGAGGCCGACAAGAGTCAGGTCTCAGCAGCATCCGTCGTCAGGAGGCTGGGTGACACTGAAACACTCATGATTTGCAGTATTGGTTTCATTAAATTCATAATTAAATGTCCTCTGACCTTTTTTCACTTAGGAAAAAAGTACTGTGGTAGAGCCAATACTTCAATACATCCACTGTGAACTAGAGGTTGATGAGCCCTATTAAAAATCTATCCATTTCCCAAAATAAATTTTTCTGTTATCTAGGAGGCTGTCAAGGAGCTTCTACTTACATGAATTTTCCATTTCATGCATAATTTTGTATATCTTCCTGTATATTAAGTTTGCACCATTACTTTCTTGCCAGCTCTTAAAAACCTCCAACATTTCCCTTTCTGCCTCTGTTGCCATGTTTCTCTTGAATTCTAATCATTCTCTGCGGAGACACAAGGGATGGACGGCTGCTAACAAATGACATGGGCCATATTTGGTCCCATTGTGGTGACTCATACCTTAATCTGCAAGTAGCTTTATTGATTTTAGTATCTACTGTTTCTCCACGAGCTGTCACTGCTTTGGCGGTGGTTCATCACCACCTTTCATCTCTTACAGTTATTATACTGTAAAATGGCTGATATTCTGGGAATATGTCTTCATCCTCCAAAGTTTTGATGTGGCAATCTGTGTTGCCTCTCTTTTTTGAAGTTTTATTTTACCTGGTATCATGAGTGTTGTCTTCACTGGTTTGGTGTCTGTCAGGTGTCTGTGTCCAGCATGAGATGGTTTTTATAATATGATGTTTGACATAGGCATTATCTCTATGCAAGTTTGCTGTTCTCAGCAGCTCACCATTTGGATAACCTTTTGATTTTCAGGATTGCTCAACAATTTCCTATTTCAAATGGTCTGATATTTCTCACTATTTATTTTTAGTGGCCAGCATTCACAGGCATGTATGCCAGTGGATTAATGTCTAGCATTTCATTAATCTGAGGTGGCTGGATGCATACATTTGGCTTTGTACAGCAAGTCCTTTTTTTTTTTCTTTATCACATTAATGCTGTTGAGCTCCTAGAAATGCACTAAGAAAATGCAGACTGGCTGCCATTCAGTAACCGTAAGTTGCTTCCTAAATACAGTGGCATATGGCTGCCCTGCCATGAGAAATTCTAGAAAGGTGGATAAATCCTGAGGGACAGATTTTCCTCGGAGCTGTAAATCTTACCATGAATCATTGTAGTAAATCACCACTAAGCACTTGAAGATGTAGCTGCTAGAATTTTTTTAATCAGATAGGCAAACAAAGCATCCGTAAGATTTCAGGAGAACTAGTTCATTCCTCTGGCAAAAAATAGTAACGTCAAGTGCAGTAAACAGCATCTGCAAGAAACAGTACCTATCAAAGTTGTTGAAAATCAGTAGATTCCCTAGACCTTGGGAATGAGACAGGTAGTGCAAGGTAAAATATGTACGAAAAGACACTTTCACGGCTCCCTCCCCTTTGAGCTAACATTAGATTGGGGCTAAGAAACTGGGGCTAGCAAAAACAGGCTTGTGAAAGTGGTCCTTAAAATGGATTTGATGGCTTTTGGGGCATGAAGAACTAGAAAGAAAGAATGGAGAAATGCAGGACTGGTTTTGTAATGCTTATTTTCATTTGTGGTCAGCAAGTCCAGCTAATAGTAAGGACTACAGAATATGGGAAGATGAAATGCAAAAGAAAAGGTAATACTTGTATGCCTGGAAGTAAGATTTTGAAAAAAGAGCGAGTATCCCAAGTTTCTCTCATGTTTGGTTTTCCAAATATTTTTACACTTCCTTTCTGCATCTCTCCCACCACATTGTTAGGAATAGTACAGTGACCTGGCAGGGAAATGTCAGGGGACATCCTGCAGCCCCCAGGGCACGTGATGAACAGGTTCACTTGCAAGCTGCTCACCACCTTTGGTGAATTCCTACACCCACATGCCAGCAAGGTGTGGGGTAGGGCATTGACTTCTCCCATGAACTGAAAATAACTCTGAGACATACTTTTGCAAAATTATAGCCAGGAAAACATACCGACTGACATGGAGTTCATATAACAACTGCCCACCCATTTCATTATTTCACAAATGTGTGATTCTTGCTTGTGAGCTGTCACCATTAACATTTCCATCTGTCTCAATATTGCTTCTATTCTTAGTTGCTTTGTGATAGATGTAGGTGTATGAAAAAGATTTTTCCTCCCTACTTGTATCATGAAACAAAATAAATGAAAGCCACATATATGTATCCACACATTTCATACATGCAGCAAGAAATACAGGCACTTTTATGGCACTCCCATTACTAGATGTAGAGGTGAAGTAAGAAGCACATATTTGTGGCCTCTTGGTGTTTCTGGAACAAGTACATAATGGGGAAAAACATAAATAAGTCAAAATCTAACTGCAAAATAACAATATTGTTTTGATCTCCTTTTGAATATGCAGTTGGGGAGACCTATTTTCCCAACCATGTAAGTACGGGAATAATTTTACTTATCATGTAATCCTAATTGGTCTTTTCCTGAGGCAATCTTAAAGGGAAAATAGCTGTAACATGCTTTGGTGTTCAAAGGATCGGGTCCTCAGCTGTGTAGATATTTCTAAACTTAGAACTTTCAAGCTACTCATTGCTTGGACAAACAGAAAACTCTCTGCAATATAGGGAGAACCTGCTTTTCTCAGTACATCTATGCCGAAAGTGGAATCAATGGGATATCTGTGGAAATGATCAGACATTTCACAGGAGTCTCCAGCAAAAGTACACCTAGTTCCAGTCATGTTATTCCCATTGTCATTTGAACTTCATGGCAGAGCACAAATTCATAGTCACCTGATGGAAAAAGTCTTTTGAAATTGCTAATGGATGTGACGCATTTTCACCCCTGGCACAGCTTGTTTCTTCCCAGAGAGGCAGGGATTAGCCATGTCTAGTCTGTGAAATAAACTGGTTTGTGGGGGCTTGGCCTCGGCTCTTCCTTGGCTGGTGGAGAGCCTTGGGGCCAGGGCATTGCCACAGAGCCAATTCTGCTGTCAGTAAGTGGTTTCCCCACAGCCACAGGCTGTTGTATTGTCACTTGTGGGGAGCACTAGTGGTTGGACAGTAATGGACCAAGGTCTTGCCATAGGTGGCCAAGTGTATACTTTATCTTTCCCCTGCCTTTTCATGGTGTGGTCTGTCTTTCTATTTTTTTTTTCCTTCCCAAAATAGCACAAAAACCCCCAATTTAACATGCATAAATCATACACTCTGGCCTCCAATTCATTTTGACATTTGGCAAGAATGATTTTGCAGCATGTTCATTAAGTTGTAACATTTACGCTACTTTCCCATTCCAGATCCTTATTGACTATAGCACATGTGAAAATAATGAAGTTATTCATTCTCCAAATGGACAGTAGACCCCAGAGCTCAAGAAATTGCATTGTTTATGGATGCAAAGTATGCAGAGACTTTTAAGGCCCTAGGTCTTCCCTGACTGTAAGAAAAATGGTTCATTTTTTTTATGATTTGTGAAGAGGGGTTCATCATCCACTAAAATGTTAATAGGCTTGTTCAGTTAAGGAGGTCTCATCAGGCCAGTTGTTTCTTTTTTCTTAAACAGAGCCTTTGTGGGATTTGGGAATAATGCAGTAAGAAGTTACGCTAGTAGACAATTAGATGGACCAGCTAAAAGTAATATGAAAGGGGGCTGGTAGCACAAGGATTACAGAAGGTGTGTGGGCATTTTGACATCCAGAAAACATTATAGATCTGGCCTCAGCTACCTCAGTCTCATGATGATAATTAAGAAATGTGGGTGTAGAAAAGCTCTTTGCATGGTTTGGTTGGATTATTGCTGCAGTTCAAAACACAATTGACAGAGACACCCACATTGGACATGATTGCCCTTTGATGAGGTAGATACTGACTTTTTAAAGCTGACACAGTTAAAATTATGTCCCAAGTTTATGGGGCCACAAGCTTCTCACTAGACTCCATTATTATAACAAATGGTAAAATACAAATTGAAGCAGTTAAAAAAAAGGGTGAGGCTTGCTGAGGTGGAAGGGCCCCTGGCAGTGGGAAGGCTTCAGGATTAACTTTTCCCTCACCTGTTTGGCAAGAGTAGAATCATATAGGCAGTGTGTGTGTGTGTGTGTGTGTGTGTGTGCATGCACTCTTTAAAGGCAAATAGAAGGGAAGACCAGCAAGGCTGGTTTCGTTGCTAACCCACAGTAAAGCTAAGTTCCTATGCAGCTTGTGTGTTGTCTGGCAGATCTTTCCAGCTCTTTTACCTCCATTTGTGTATCAACAATACAGAGATGTTACAAAGCTCCCGTCTGAGCCCTGAATAAGGTGAAATATACCATAAATTGAAAAAAGGAGCAAAACCCAACCACGAAGTTCACAATTCTTTATCTGAAGGATATGTTTTTAAGAAACATTTGAAAATGGAAACAGAATGATGGAGGCTGTTTAGATGGTTACTGTTCAAGTTTAAGACAAGACATAACAGTATAGCTTAACATACTTAACGGTTCACTTTCCCACATACAACATAAAGAGACAAAACCTGTAATTTTCAGTCAGTTTCACCGTTTAAAAACAATCTTTCATCAGTTCTTTTAGGAAAGGAGTGTCTCTTAAAACTTCCATGGAGAATTCCCACTGACAACATAGAACAGTTCTCTTGTGGGTCTCACCTCTCACAAAGACAGCCACCCAGGAACCTGCCTTTTGTGAAGTCCCTCCCAATAGCAGCTTTCCCAACACTGCATATGGGCCATATTTGCTTATTAAGGGTACTGTTTAAGGATGACTCTTCTAGTATAAAATAAAGATTCTCTTCTTCCATCTCCAAAATCATCTTCATCTCAAAAAAAAATTAAAGATCTCCTTTTTCTTTAAAAGCAAACAGCTTCGTATCACTTTTAACTAGAACCTTACATCCCCCCAATAGCATTCATGTGTTACAGGAAAAGAATAGTCCATTCTCCATAGTTTACCAGAGACGTTCAGCCAAATTAGGCCACTCCTCCTCCTTTGTCCTGATAGTCTTTTCACTTTTCCTTCACTGGCTTCAGTTTCATGCTGTGTCTCCTTATAGTTCAGTCACTTTGTCTGTTCTCACTCCGGGAAGGGCCAGTACTCTGGGAGTTCCATCTGCTGGCAGGAAAGAGTTAAAGCTTGCCCAGGCCTGCGGTCCTCACGTGCTCTCTGCCAGGTGGCAGCCGCAAGGATCACGAAGCCATGCCGGTGGGGAAGGCCCAGAAACAGCGGCCAGGATCTCCTGCATGGCTGGCTTTTTTGTTTCCTCCCCACCCCCGGCCTTATGGGGTGGGCCCAGCCCAGCCTGGGCTTGGTGCTGCTCTCCGGGGGGGCGCGGGGGACATTTCCCTCGGCCCGGCCAGCAGCGTGGGGCAGGCCTTAGGGCAGGCTGGATGTTAATAGCCCTGGCAGTGCCGGGCTTGGCAGCCCAGCTCAGCTCCGCCAGGGCTGCAGCAGCGACAGAGCCCAGCTCAGCCCAACCGCCCAGGGGCAGCGGGACCTAAGCCGGGCCCCGCTGCTACCCCATGATGTTACCTGGTGGCTTGCCGAAAGAAGAGGAAGGAGCTCGAATGCCGTCTCAACTTTATATGGGTATTACCAAAAGTCCCATTCAGTCTTCTCAGTGGTCAAACCACATGCCAATAGCCAAGAACCGGTATCTGATAGGTCCCTGCCGCGCCCCCCCCAAACAATTCCTAGGTCCTGACAGGGCAGTATTCCAAATTCCTCTTTGACTAAAAACTAAACTGTGTTAACCCATAACACCTCAGTCACATGTTTTGTTCTCATCTGCTTCTGAGGGAGCAAGTACTTAATTTTAGGATTTTCCCCTAGTTTTGTTTTTTGAGGGATTTAATTGTTTAAATTGCGCATACATCTTTCACAAAGGTCTTGGTGGTAGCAAGAGTCAAAAGTTTAATCATAGATTTAACGAAAGTCCTGCTGCTCTCAGGGGTCCGATCCTGGCTAGCTCAGTACCCCGAGGAGCTGGACTTTGTTAAAGAACCAAGATAAAAGACTTCGAGACAGCTCTTTCTCCTTTCCTGGGCTTCCCCAGGTCTTTATTTGATGGCGACTGTAGATGTCCAACCAGTCACAGGACAGCGGAAAGCGAAAGAGGAAGACCGCATGGCAGCCTCCGGTTTTGTCCCCAGGGGAACAGGGGTGGAGGATGGGGATTGACCCCAGCCAATGGGCAGGCCAGGGGGAAGGGTTGGGGCAGACCAGGGGATTTGGGCTCAGGGGAGAGGGGGATACAGATGCAAATATACAGTGTGTGTGTGCAAAGCCCAACAACCCCAGTGCAAATAACAACAAAGTGAACCTAATACCTAACGCACTACAACATAGATTCACTTCTTTTCTTTCTGTGTGGCATTTGCTCCTACATCAGCAGTCACTCTATCCACTGATTATTCCCCAGGCAGATCTGATTCTCATGCTTTTTCTGCCTATCACCTCTTGCTTTCCTCTTCCCAAATCCATCACCTAGACTCAGTCAGCTGTCCAACCATGGTCATAGTCCTGCATACCTACTGCTTTTCTCACCTCTTTTTTTGCGCTCTTTTAAAGACACAAATGTCTCTGACTCAAGAAGAGCTTTTATTTCCCAGTCTACTGCCTTTGGCACCTAATAGTTATTTTTATCATCTATTTTCCCATCAAAGTATTTCTGCAGCAGTCCCTTAAGAAAATTCTGCTGACTCCCAAATTTTAAGGAACTGAAACATCTGACAAGAAGGCAGTCCTTAAAAAGACAAACCTAGAAAGTTAATTTGAAATGGCCAGAATTTCCTATTCATTTTCTGTAGGGATTTTCCAGACAAAACAGGGACGAAATTCAGACTAATGTGAGATGTACACTTCAGGCCAGGAGAAAAACCAAAAATGATGGACCTTTCCAAATTATTTTCTTTGGATCCATCAGGCTGTCCAAGAGCAACAGGGTAGGACCAAAGCAATGTACTGACTCATCTCCTTAACCACCAGAGGCCATTGTGTGACAGCTGCCTGGGGCTCTAATTAGCATCAGAACTTCCCTGCAGTGAATCCCTGCAGGGCTCCTGTGGACCCCCATGGAGCCTCTGCCAGTGAGGAGGTGTGGGAGCACCTGGAGGTGAAGGGCAAGCAGAAGTGATGGATAGTGCTGGAGTCCTGGCAGGCCCAGGCTGGCCCACATTAGGGGAGCAGTGCTTGGATGGAAAAGAAATAGGGATGAGTCTTGCCTAGTATGGAAGAGCACAGAGTGAAAGGTCTACCTTCCCGATAAGCTATTTTGGCAATCCGTCAGCCATCTGCAAGTGTGTCCTGCCTGACTTTATCTGAAGCCTTGATGGGGGAAGCTGTGCGCTGCCTTCCAAGTCGATGCTTTTTGTGGGGTGTTAGTAAAGATTAATGGTTAGTTAAAAATCCATCAGCTAAATTTAGATGGAGGTCCAGTACCAGTTTGTCAGACAATAAGAATGTGTATTTCATCTGTATGTCTTTCATTTGTGTTAGCATTAAGGCTGAGCCTTTTTTCTCGAGGCTCTGTAAGCCCATCAGTTCATGGAATTAACACAATGTTCCTTTACTGTGAGGGTGAGGGTCTGACAAAAGCACAGCAAACCCAAACTGCAAAATAAACTGTGTTGTCAGTTATGCTTCCTCAGCTCCATTAGTTGGTGCAATTTTCTGGTGGTTAACAGGGTCTAAATCAAGAAACTAAACAGAAATAAGCCTGGAAATTGTACTGGCTCTTACTTTACTTTCTTTCGTCTTGATACAACTTATTAAAAGAATATTTTCAACAGATCCTTTAAACATTCGTAGTAGGAGGCAATAGACAAAATGTCATCATTTCCATATGAAGGAGTGCAATTCCTATATAAAAAAGCTATTTTATCCTAATATGGTCTCAGAGTCTAAGTAACGTATTCTGTCACAAGAACTTTTGCATCAAAACAATTTTTCTGTTTCATATTCAAGAAGAAATGTTGAATATTTAAATTCCACATTCTTTTTGATCTTAATTCCCTTCACAGAAGAGCTTTTTAGGTTTCATCAATGTGCTCTAGGTGCAATATCTGAGTATATTTTTCACATTACGGGATCTAACCCAAATTAAGAAACCAAAGGGGAAGAAGCTATACATGCCTGTAAGGAAAAATTATTCTGCTTGGAGCACATTGCAGGGTAAAGCATCAAACAGAAACATAACAAAAGTCTAAAATAAGGGGATTAAAGCCTTGGTGCAAAGTCCTTGCTGAAAATCTAGCATTTGTCTCCCTTCTGATTTAAAAACTTTGCCTTCCTGCTGACTTCAGTGGTGTTTATGTTCAAATAAGTAAAGGCACCATGAGGCCATATAGTGCAACTGCAATTTGCAATAAATTACAGCAGATTAAACAGCTAACTAATGAAATACAAACAGGTGTTTAAAACACTCCCTTGTAAGCATTTGTTTCAGATGTATAAACTGCATGAAAAATAAACATTGTCCAGAAAATGAATTTATATTGTGTTGTTTATGAATTTATACTCTAATGGCACAAGTCCTGAACCACCAAGGCTCCACTAAATGTCTTGCCAAAGCCAGGGGTAGATTTTACTTGAGTATTCTTTGAGTCATATCCAACCCTAAAAATACAGGGGCTTTGAGCATCAAAATGCAGGATTGCTTTCCTCCTGCTTAAGATTATGTTCAAATGGGTTTTGTGGTGGTGGCCATGTCTCCACTACCGGATGCGCTCAGCCCAACCACCCCTTACCCCTCAAAAGCCACCCTGACCTTGTGCAGGCTGAGGCAGAGAAATCAATATGTTTTCCCATTTGAGAAATGGTGTAGAACGTGAGGAAAGTTATTTTTAAATAGCTTAACATTTGCATTGATTTTCTGGATCAATATTTCAGGATTTTTGAATTCCCGAGTAGTCATACATCACCCTATGTTTTGTTCCCATCTCTCTGCATCTATAAATGATTGTCCGAGCACATCACATGCCATAGAGAAAGCACCAGCTATGCATCCAACTATCCCCATACTGTACTAGTAAGGAGGAAAATAATATAATAGTAGTACCAAAGAGCTGTACTGGCACTAGTTACTATTTAAAGCAATTCTGCCATGCAAGTCAATGAAATAATTTCATCTGGCCAATGCAGAGTAATAAGGGCCCCAGTGCAATTCCCTCTCTTTGGAGATGGATGTTACAGTGGAAGGAAAGAGGAAGTGAAGACTGTACCTTCTTTGTTGGCATCTTTTGTGTATTAGCGTGCCCTGAGGAATGGGTGAGCACATAACCTAATAGTGACTCTTGCTGCTGTCAGTGCTCACATGCCACCTGAGCACCCTGCTGCCATGGACGAGCAGACCATACCTTTTATTTGGACAAATGAAAACCCCTGGACAGACACATGGCTGCCTATTAATCTCCAAAGTGGAATGTAGTAACATTTACACACAACGTGGTTCCAGTCCTTAAATTACTGAAGAATTAACAATCCCAAGTATTCAATAAATAGAAATGACACCATACAAATGAAATGTTTTAGCCAAGGGAAATTTTTGCTTTAATGTGACTAATCCAGTACTTGCTTCTTGAGCCACAAGTCACGGTAACTGGAGGAGGAGAACCTAATGGGGTCTGAGTTTCATTTTGGGGACACTTTTTAATATTTATTGCTGCACTGATAATTTTAGTTTGCAATTAACAAAAATATCTACCATTTCACAGATACTTCTCTCTTTAATGCTTTAGGTGGTTAACATAGAATGTTATGAGTTCTTATGTTTTGTTTCTTAGGTAAAATAGCTCAATATGCTATTTAATGAAAAAATATCCTGAATTTATCTTTAAACACATCAGCTTAAAGCATTTAACATGAGTTTAAAGCATTGATGTGGCTCTTCTTTGAAAAGGGATGGAGCCAAAGTACCTTAACCTCTTTGGGAAGATGAAGGCAACTAAGTGCAGCATAAACTACGTTAATATGAAAGTCCTGAGGGGCAGGAGAGCCAGAAGAACTATTTAATGTTTACACGTGCTTTGCATTCCCAAAGATTTCTGTGTACCCAAGGAGGATCCCTCCTGCCAACTCCTGGCTGGAGTGGGACCCTGTGTGTGGTGGGCACCCTGGAACAGCTACTCGCCCTGGTGCCAAACACCATCATCCATCTCCCCTCTAAAGCTGTTTGCTTTAGATCTCTTATCGCCCATCACCCTCCAGGCAATATCACTGAGCTGCTGCACCTGGCAAATGGAGTGCTTGAGCTTGATGTCAGAGGAGGTTTTAGTTGCTTAAATAAACTACAAAAGGCATTCATAGGGCTATGGACTTGGGATTTTGGGGCTTGCTTATTTTTAGCACACACTCAAAATAAGCTCCCCAAAGTTATGCATTGAGGAGGGTTTGCTAAGGCACATACCTATTCTGGTAAGATGCTCGCTAAGTTTATAAAAACCCTGGAATCTGATCCCTTTAAATATTAAAAATAATCCACTATATTACATCTAATTGAAACCCACTGAATACTTAGAGGAAAGGAGAGATGAGTCAATCCCAACACCTTTCACCCACAAGTGCACCAACAGTTTTCTGATCTTCTTTAATCATAGAGCTCCAATGGCCTGATTCATCACAGGAGTGCATCTCTAGCCATCTAATCTTTCCACACTTGGCTCAGGTTTCCACCATCCCAAGGAATCACACACAACCTCTTTGGGGAAGAGGGGACTTTCTTTTCCCTTCCCATGTCTGCTGCTCCCTCAGAGTCTGCATTTTTGTTGTTGTTGTACCATGCCCTCTTTTCTGTCTGCTGTGATGGAGCCTTGGCTGGGCTGTTAGCATGAAGGTCAGGGGTGAGTGAGGAAGGCTCAGGCACTATACGCCAGACACCTGGTACACTGGATACTCTTGGGCACAACCCAGATACTTTCCTCTTTGCTCTTTGCTCAGGTAATGGGTGTTTAATGCCTCCAAAACAACAGCAGTAAGGCAGAGACACTCAGGAGATGAATTGCCAGTTTTACTGAATGTCAAAGCATCAGGAGATGACAAACCAATTTTTTAATGTTTCTGCTGGGTTGGATCCATTCTCTTCTTATTTTTTTTTTTTTCTTGTTCTCACCTTTTTTTCTGTGCCATCATTCTCACCAGCTGCCCTGCACCCCACAGTGTGGGGCAAGCCTGGCCTGGCTGGACACTGGCCATGGGACCAGGTGTCAGAATGAAGGGTGAATTATCCTCCTGGCTTCCCCCAGCCCTTCAGCACAGGGAAGAGGGACTTCATGTGTCGTTTAGGAGTCCCACTGTCTAAGCAGTGCATGGAGTTCATGCAAAACCCCAAAAAGAAAAGCCCAGAGGTTTGGATGGGGAGGACTGTGTGTGTGCGTGTGTGTGTGCACATCATTGCATGTGGCAATTGTCACATATCACACATTCTATTTCTACAACATTTCATGCCAGAAGAGACAACTATATGAGCGGTGGCCAGAATTGGCATACTCACCAAACAAGTATGTTCATGAGCACTTTAATAGATTTATGTGTAATAGACACATGCATTTCCTTGTTTGCAAAAGGCTAATCTGCACCTACCACAAAACTCTGTCAGAGAAGCGGTTTCATACTCATAAATTGAGCTGAAATCCCTGATTAGAAGGCATGGGACGAAATTCAGGGTAGAGATTGTGCCATGTGTTGGAAAGCTGGCATACCTCTAGCAGACATGGAAAGAAAAGAATTATTTTAATTGTGTGTTAGAGTTTTAAAGTCACTTTTGCTGTAGCTGCAGGGTGACAATTCTGAGCTATTAAGTGGTATTTTCTTCAGGAAAAATGTTGTGGTTTTGGTGCCTGTGATTCAAAGAGTAGGTTTTCCTGCTTTATCCTGTGTACATGCAGCCTACAAACCATGTCTAATGGAAAATCTTTGGGTTTGTATTCCCTTCTTTGCTGTTTCACTTAATACTTTCCCTGCAAAAATGAGGCTGAAAGGCCTCTCAAAAAATGTTGTTCACTGAAGGTGAAATTATGTTTGAAATTAAGAGCAACTACACTTCACTCTTCAAGGCACAGAGTCTATTCTAGTCACCCAGCAGGATGCTTGCAGACCAGAACGACAACAACTCTTTGTAGGTTGAACACAATGTAAACCTTGAGGTTGTGAGGGGCTGTGGCCACAGCTTGGCCAACCCCTGAATGCAATAGGTAAGCTGGGGAAGTGATCACCATCTTTCTCTCATCATCTCTCGGTCAAAGCCTCTACAATACAAAGATTTTACAAAGTTAAGCAGAATTTGGCTTTGGTCCTCAAAGATGCTAAAGTTTTTCTAGTGCACTGATGTTAGTGGGGAGCATGAGGGGCTCTTTCATGTGTGCTGCAACCACTGAATCCTTGTAGAGTGGCATCATAGCCCAGTCATCTTACAAATACACCATGCCTGCAACCCTGGTTGTGTATATATAACTTCTATATATAATCCATTGCCCTTTTTAGCATTACTTGTGTTGGGAAAGTCTATTTCCATGAATTTTCCATCCCCTTAATGTGAAAAAAATAGCAAGTAAAGGTAACTAGGGAACATGAATAAACATAATTAAACATAAAATGCTTGTAATGATATAAGAAATTACTTCAGCCAATTAAAATTTAACAGAAAAAACCCTGTCACATCAAAACCCAAGGACATCAATAGCACTGTCCTTTTTGTAATCAGGATTAGTTTATATTTCCTGACAGCCAAGTGAGAAGAATTCCAAGTTGTAGCTTCTTCTCATTCAAAACCAGGTCCAGATACTACATGAATAAAATGGGGAGTGTAAAGACACAGTTTGGGGAGGGGAGACTCAATCACCCGTTACCTTTTGTCTAATTATGTACCTTTTAAGAATGGTACTCTTTTCAAATATTGACTTTTTTATTGCTTCTCCTACAATTGCAGTGGGGGAATTTAAGAGCCCCACAAACTACTTTATCATATAATTAGTTTATCAGTAAATTTGGACTTCATACATCAACCACTATAATGCATAACCTCCACTGAGACAGAAACCAGGTGTGCATGCTTCTGCTCTCTTCTTTATAGTATCTACAGCGTCATTAGTGCCTATGCTACATTTTAAATTGAATTCAGCAAAAAGCAATGGTCATACCCTCCTGCAAGCAATATTACTGCAGGGATAAATCAATGTTCTGTTGATTGACAACTCGTACTCTTTCCCTGTTGCTGTTTGGAAGATGGTGAAGTATGATTTGTGTATGTGAAAAATTATTTTAATTAGTCATGAATAGAAAAAACACTTGGTTCCAAGGTAGATGCTGTAAAACATGCATACTGTGACAACACCAAGAGGCTTGGTCCACTGCATTATCTGAAACCACTGGAAAAGTGTCTGCCTGCCCTTTTCTTCCCTATGCAATTGTGGTGTGACTTTCTTTTCAAGTGGCTCTTGATATCTGTACAATCCAAATGGTGAAAACATAGCTGCTCCTGAAACAGGCTGGAAGACGTCTTATTTCAGACACAAAAAGAGAGAACTCCTTTGGGTCTACCAAGAAAACATTGGGATGCGTGATCTTTGCATCCTATGTATCCCACAAATCTCAAAGTTGATGGTTTATGTAACCTCCAAATTTATAGTGCATCTTGTGGACAAAGGAGTGGAGGTCCAACCAGGGCAGTGTCCCCATGTGAGGACTATCAGTTGCTTCACAAACCTTGAAGACACAATTTTTGGGGGTTCATTCATAAAAATTCTCTTGGAAGTCAGGGTCTGATTGAAAAATATGGAACCCAGCTTGCATGTGCATTAAAAATCCAAACAAGTCATTATTTACACTACTTTTTTATTTTCCAAATAATCAAGCACTGGCTGGTAATTATGCTTAAAGGGCTGATTATACCAGCAAGAAACAGCAGTTCCTCTGACCACACCTCTTCCCTGGGAAAATCTCTTAGCCAATGCAAATGTCAGAGAAAAATTGGAATTTCATGGTTGCTTGGAATTAATGGTCCTCATGTTCTTAGCAGAGCTGAGCGGAAGCGCTGACCGTGGAGTGAGAACTTGTCGGGCTATCTGTAACATGCTTCCTTTCCAAAATTAAAAAAAATTGTTCTGATTGCAAGCAGATTTTTTCAGAGTATATCCCTTCTTCACTCCTGAGAAAAAGCCAGCAGTGTTTCTAAAGCATGATACTTGCTGCTGCTCATCTTCATGTCTAGTGTACTAGCAGAAGAGTTTTTCCTCCAGGAATAACAAGTGTGTAATGTATTACATTACAGCTGATTTAAGTAGCCTCCTGCTACTGTTTAATTTGTCTGGTAGATCATCCAAATACTTGCAGGCACCGTCTTATAAACACGAAATATTGAAACTGTGCTGTTTTATGACTGTGCAAAAAGGCTGCTGAAAACATGCTGCCTTAGTGAAATCAGGTATCCACACTAATACAGTCGTATCTGGAAAGTTAAACTCTATTGTGGAGCAAAGTCTAAAACAGATAAATAAAATGCACGTATTAACTTAGCAAATTCCAGGTACAATCATGTGTTTGAAATACCTCTGGAACATCCACCCAGCATTATTGCTGAGAGATATAAGTTTATATTGGTATATCAGAGTGGGAAAAGGAATGGTTGATATATCCCTAATGGCAGAATTTGAATAATACAGAAATAGCAGGGCAGGATTTGGCCTGAAGAGCCACCTGTATTATTGACTATCTATCAGCCAACAAGAGCTGGACATGATTCCTCAGGCCCAGGCTGTTAGCAAAGGCTTTGAAAATGTCTCCTTTCTTGTAAATTGGATAGATTTGGACTGGAAAACACTGAGACAAAAGTGTTTCATGCTCGCTGACATTTTTAGTTCAAACACGCAAAACCAAACCCCCAAGTGCAAGAAGAATGGTGATGTGGTACTCAAGCATGATTTTTTGAAAAGTTCTTAAAGCTGCAAAGGTTATTAACCACCAGGAATCTTTCCTTTAATATATATTAAAAGTTGATTTATATGGAAGGCCTTAGGTGTACTCGAATTTCAAACACCTGGGTTATTTTCTTTACTGATCAATTCAGGTGTTTCATAGCAAAAGCACACAGGCAATTAGGCTGTCTGAGGGCAGCAATGACTTGCACACGTTTCTCCTAGTATAAATAAATTTTCACAAGTGCATGGAGTGAATGGGCCATTGGCATTAATTGCAATTAGATGGCAGTCAGGCTTTGAGGTGTAGAAAAGTACATGTTTTAACTGATTCATAAAAGGGTTGCGCTATCTTCTTCTGAAAATTAACTGCTTCCAGTTTTGCCTGTGAGGGAAGAGGGAAGGAAAGAGGCGAGGCTACCACAGGCCACAGCAGGCAGGGGGTGAAGCCAGTTCTTCTCCCACAGCTTGCTCTTGCCGCGGGATGCGGCACAAGGTGCTGTGCCCCGCCAGCGCACGGGTGCACTCCCGCTTGCCGCAGCCAGCCCAGCCAAGGAGCGTGCCATCTCTCTGTCTTTACCAAGATCAAATGGAGCTAGTCAATCAGGGGATACCATTATTGCCTCCACCATTCAATTTCCACTATCAATAATTCACTGTATTTGCTGCACGCGCAGGAGGAGGAGATGGCTAAACAGATTTTTGTCAGAGGGTGTAGAATCCACCCTGCGGGCGGCCGGGCAGAGCCGAGCAAGACGTTTCGCCCGAGATCCCCGGGCTCCGCGGTCGACCGTGCCTCCGCCGGCGGGCGCTGATCAGACGGGCGGCCCCGCTGTCGGTCTCAGTCTCGGTCCCGGTCCTGTCCCGGTCCCGGGCAGGGCAGAGCCGCCTCTGAGCTCCCGCTGGGCGCCTACAGAAAGTCACCGGTGTAAAGTTACCTGAGTCGCTCATTAATAAGCAATGCCTGTTATTATCTTGATTGCATTCTTAATAGGAGAACTACGGAGAGGTCAGCGCGCGAGCGATATTTAAATGGATTGGGCTTGCTTAATACCCGGCGGAGTAAACCAATATCCCGCAGCGGGCGGACAGACATCCCCCCCCCACCCCGCCCCGCTCCTCGCTCGGGAAGCGCCGGGGGAGCA
>VYZR01012618.1:14822-28408 GCA_013400675.1 Oxylabes madagascariensis | reverse complement strand
GCGCGGGGAGCGCCGCGTCCCGCACGCCCTCCCGCGGGCCTCCCGGGATCCCCCCGCGGGGCCGCGGGCTGGGAGCGCGGCGTGCGGAACCCCCGGGACCCGCCGGGTGCAAGGCCCCGTTGTTGGGCCTGGCGGGGGGATGGGAGGCGGCCGAGGGGGGTGTGTGTCTATGTGGATATAAGTGTGTGAGTGTGCGTGAGCTTGTATATGCGTGTGTGTGCGCGGATCTACGTGTGTCTGTGTGTACACACACGCACCTACGCGTGTTTGTATGAGTCCCGGATACCCCGCGGGAGTTAACCCCCGACCCCCGGTTTCCCGCCCTCCCAGAGCTGGAGGGGACGGACAGGACGGCGCAGAGAAGGCCAGAGGGCAGGCGGAGACATGGCAACCGGGGCAGATGTACGGGACATCCTGGAGCTGGGAGGAGTGGAGTCAGAGAACACGGGCACCATCAACAAAAAGGACATCATCAACTCGGATAAGGTGAACTGCGGTGCCCTGAGGGGCTGCTGCGCGATTTCCAGGCGCTCACTGACCTTGCGAGTGGTGGTTGGGGTGAATATTGGGAGAAAAGATGGAATAAAGCGTGTGCCTTCTTGGTTACCTGTGCCATGGCATCTGGTGGGGGATTTAAGCTGGACCTCTGTAAGCAGTGGCCCCAGGACGTTCTCAGCTGTCTACAAAATTCTCATTTTATGAAGTATCTAGTCGTAAAGCAAATAGAAATAATATAACATAGTCTTGTTTTCGACGAAAGAAAATATTGTCTGACTTGACTGAATGACAGAAGTCTTCCAGCCTGTGTGGGGAAGGTTTGTGGCTGGGGTTTGGGACAACTGGGACGCGTTGCCTGTGGGAATGTGGCAAGTTAGTAAGCTCTGTTAAGGATTTGTGACATGATGTGCTGCATTCTGTGTGGTAATGAGCTACAGTATCTTGCTGTCTTCTGTATTTTAAATTTGGGCAAGGTCGTGGGTGTCCCATGTTTTGCAAGGTGTTGGGAAGGTCAATTTAGGAGTAGTTATGAGATGTGGAAGTGCTTTAAAATGAGCCCAGAGAGCTCTCTAGTAGAGAGATGGTCTGGTTTGAAGTAAAGCTTGTGTATTTGGAGAAAAAAGCTCAAAACAAGACTAAACATACAAAACCACCCCATCCCTAAAAGCACTTCCTGGCTGTCGTTGTTTGCCCTCCACTGAAACGTTTGTCTGTGAAGAGAAGCACTGTGATTTCACTGCCTTGCTAGGGCTAGGGCACACAGTGTAATTGGTGTAATGGAAAACCAGTGCGTTTCAGTCATTTAAAGGCTGAAATGTTAGAATTCCAAGCTATGAGCTGTGCTGGTGAACAGTGTCTGGTGAGCAGCCTGTTGGCTGGATTCAGCCTGCAGTGTTGCCCCTGAGTGTTTGGAGTTGTGAGTTCTTTGATTTAAATGTGTTTGTGTGTTAGGCAGCAGAGAGCCAAAGGAGTCCTGGTTGCTGGCTGTTTCTGGAGCAGGGACCAAGATGGTTTTCTCCTCAAGTTTACTATAATGGGAAGAGAGAGGAAGGAAAGGTGCAGCGAAAAGTTTTGGGAGAGGTGCAGGAGGCCACTTGAACGAAACATTCTGAATTTTTACAAAGTACAGAAACTAAGCCAAACCAAAGGTGTAAGCTGTTATCACATGGAGAGTGTAAAGTTGCTAATAACAGTGCAGCGCTCAGGAAATAGATCTGTTCTCAATTAGAAAAGAAACAGATTGATGTCTTAAAATCACAAGAGAACCATGAAGTACTTTCCAGTCCATTAGTGACTGAGAATGTTAAAATAAAAATTACTAGGCATAAAAACATTTAAATCAGCATGACCAAGTGATTTGTTCTCAACTCCTAAAAGAGCTGGCTGAGCTGATCTCTGGCCTGCTGATATTAACATTTAATAAATCTGGGAACTTTGGGGGAATTCCAGAAGCCTGTGTTCATACAGGGTGTGTGGCGATCTGCAGGTCACTGCCTTGGTTGGCCTTACATTGCTCCTAGGAAAGTGATGGACACACCAGGAGAAAGGTGTTTGATGAGGGATGAAAAGGTGCTGGTATAATGCATGTCTGTCATGAAGTTTTATGGAAAGTAGTTGTAGTCCAAGACAGCAAGGACTTCTTTTTTCAGTGGAATTTTGAATTTGCTTGATAAAGGTGACTGTACAGATTTAACACAATTTATGATGCAGTATTAGTTTTACTACTGAAAAATATTCTGATTTAAAATTTGGTAGTGATATGGTAAGCAAGTATATAATAGTGTGACTGGGGTAGTAGTTACAAAGATGGTACATTAGACCAAATGCTCAGTAAACTTTTCCCTCTTAAATAAAATGTAAATTCTTAGTGTGGCTGTTACTGTACCTACCTGAACACAGAACTGATCACCTGATAGAGTTGATTACTGATAAACTTGTATATGGGTATCAGTTGGACCGTGTCTTAGAGACCATCAATTCTGTTAAGGGTTTAGGGGCCAGATGGACTTGTGTACACTGAATTCCTTTTATGAAGAAACTGTCAAAAAAAATGTTTGCTGTGTAAATGGGAGAGCAGAGCTGGGACTGGAGGTGATACTGGGGGTTCTGCCAAGGGGCTTCTGCAAGGGCACAGTCACAGATGGTAAAAACTGAAGCTGCAGCAGAACAAAGTGACAAAAACTATAAAAGAAGACATTTCTTACTATCTTCTCCAAAAGGTAGAGAATCACTTAATTAAATGTGTTAATACCTCTGAGGGAGGACAGTGCTTGCCTAGTAAGAAAAGACTTAGTGCACCAGCCCCTGCAATCTACAGCCAGATGTTCAGCTTGGAATTTAAGTGGGTTATCAGCAAGAGCAAATGTGGGTACTGGTGAGCCCTATCACTGAAAGTGGGTACATTTTGTCTGTCAGTGTCTTCCACCAGGAATAGGCACTTTCCTGGAGAAATTCAAGGTGTCTAAAACCAGATAAAAGTAAAAACCATCACGGGGCGCCAGGTTATACAGCTTTAATGTTCCCTCAGGAATTTGAACTTCTGAATTTCAAGTGCAATTCTTTTGTTTCAGAAAAAATCCAAGAAATCTTCAGAGACATTGACGTTTAAGAGGCCAGAAGGAATGCACCGAGAAGTTTATGCACTTCTCTATTCTGACAAAAAGTAAGAGCACATGGTCATCTGTGCAGATTGGGGGGTGGCCTGGGCTTTTGGTGGCAGGGCAGCATCCTCTTGAAACCAGGGGCAGTCTCGCTTCCCAGATTGATTCCCCTCTGTGCTTGGCCTGCTTGTGCCCTTCTCTTAGTCATGGACAGTGTCTGTTTTCTCTCTTCTAAATTTGAGGGGTTTGCTTGAATAGGAAATTAATTAGATACAGACAAAATAGTCTAATGCAGATAAACGAGTGCTCTTACCCTTTGTATCTAATTCTTTCTTAATCTCAACTGGGAATAGCACCTGCTTTTATATCTGCAAAAAGAGTTCTGAGCCTGAAATCTCTTTGGGTTTGTCTTGAGCTGCTCCTTGCTTCTCATCACCAGCTCTTTTCTCCACTGCAGGGATGCACCTCCACTGCTGCCAAGTGATACAACTCAGGGTTATCGAACAGTCAAAGCAAAACTGGGCTCCAAGAAAGTCCGGCCTTGGAAGTGGATGCCTTTCACCAACCCCGCGAGGAAAGATGGAGCGATGTTCTACCACTGGAGGAGAGCAGCAGAGGAAGGGAAGGATTACCCTTTTGCCAGATTTAATAAAGTAAGTGGGAGCACTTTCAAACAAAAGCATATAAATAGCAGCTGGAAAATACCCTTCAGTCAGTTTCTTGGCTGTCCAGACAGGAAGTTGATTGTTTCAACAAGTGAAGGCTGAGTTAAATTTGGTAATTGCATTTTGAATTGCAGTGTGACCTGCAGCCATGTGACCATGGGCTGATGTCTCCAAATAATTTGGGTGAAGTGGGCTTTGTATGTGGTCAGAGCTTGCTAGGGACCCTGGTGTTTCAGGTGTGCAGTCATGGATTTGATGAGGAGGACTCGTGATATCTGCCTCTGTTCCTGACCAACATCCTCCCCCTGATTACAGGCTCAGGGTAGTGAAAGGTATTCTATTCGGAGTGAAACATAAAAGTCGTAAGCCTTGTTATTTTGCTCAGTATGGAAAAAATCGCTTGAGCTTCATGGCCAAAAAGGTGGCTTGCAACCTCTTGGCCAGATTCCAGCACAGATGCTGAATTACTTTGCGTTCCCTCTGAAATTGCTCTCGTGGTATCAGTGTGGTGCAGTCCCCTGTTCTTTGCGTCTTACATTAAATTGTCACAATCTGTTGTTGTAATCTCCTGCTGTCTTTTGTCCCAGATGTATCTGCTTTGAGTGGCTGGGCCTTTCATGTGTATGCACAAAGAAAACTACATCAAGATTTATACTTCAAAGTCAGGACCTCCAAAGTTAGGAAGGAGCGGTGTTAGGGTGCTAACATAATGTAATTTAACTCCCTTCATGATGCAAATCTGAAAGAGTGAAAAAAACGTGTGCTAACATGATTCCACAAAAGCTCTGCTTGTGTGTAACCGTATACAATATTTTAAGTTTGTAACCCACAGAGCATCAGCTCTAACAAAGCTTGGCTTCCTGCAGAGTTAAGTGGTTGGTTGACCTTATATGTTAGAAGGCTGAAGCTCTGACTGATGCTTTTCGTCTAGCTGGGACATTGGTAAGAGCCTCCTGTGGTATCTCTTCTCTGATGTCTGGGGTGGAAGTCTGAAGTATGACTCACTCAGTCGAGGCACCTACCTAGCTGTCTGAGTGAAACTTTGTGAGGCTAATTGTCTCTAAGACTCTACTGCTGGAACTGGTTTTGGCTGAGTTCAACTGAGTTTATCAGAGGGGGCCACACATCACATATGGGTGTTTTAATGATAGGATTCTCGTTTCCTTAACTTTATCAGGTGCTGTGAACTGGCAGACAGAAGAGCCTTCAGCAAGGCTGTAACCTTTAGATTAGTGGTACAGACCTCTGCCATCTGCAAGTGCACAATTACATGATATCAGGAGCAAGTTGTTATCCTTGTGGTGCTGTAGTTGAGAAAGTTGAAGGCGCTGATGAAGCGTTTTGCAGATACTTGCTTTATCAGAGGAAATTTACTTATTTTCCAGGCTGTTTCATGGGTTTCTTCTCACATATTTGATACCTCTGCCTGAATCTTTCTCTCCCCTTGGCATGAGCCTGTTTTCCTATGTAGTCTGTCCTGTTGGTTGCTCAAGCTCTTTAGGCAAACTCCTGGATCACTGCTCAGTTGCTTTCCCTTCTCTCTGTGGTTCCAGTCTCCAATACAATTCCCTCCTCTTTGTTGTGAGATCCAAAATGTGAACTTGGGTTTTACCAGGTACACTGAGCCTTTTTTCAGGATATGAAATAGAAGTATAAAAGCAACTTTGCTGGTGTTAGAGCAAAGCTCTCTCTCAGCCAATACTGGTTTTTTTGGTTACCATCAGTAAAGGCTTAGTGAAAGAGTATGAGAATGGGGCAAATACATATTTTTCTACCTTCTGGTGGTCTTTGGCTTAAGGATTTCTTAGTTTGAAATTTATGTTTAATAATTCTTGCTAGGTGTATTCAGGGCAGAAAGCTGCTTTGTGAGTAACCCGTGCTAATGAGTTCTTCAGGTTAATTTTCTGTGGTGTGCAAAGGTGCTTTCTTCTGCTCATTTCAAACTGCTGCCTTGAGATTTAGTCCCTCTGAGGTCTTGTGTTACATGATGTAGTAAATTGTCCTTGCTGTGTACTGTGTTTTCTGTAATGTGACATGCTCTCCTGTGCACTCCCTTGTTCTCAAATATCCTTTCTTTTGAAATGGGTGGTCTAGGAGTGAGTGTTCCACTTATAAGAGCATGGTGGATTTATGTGGGCTCTTTTTCTCTATTTCCCTCATAATTTTTACTGTTTGGTTTGTATTTTCACCTCTCTTGTGCTGATGTTTTCACAGAGCTGTCTTGTGGCTCCAGGATCCTGAGCAGTTTCAGCTAATTTAATACTCATAATTTTGTCAGTTTATAGTGTGGAATGTTGGACTGAGAGGGGTTTTCTGGGCCATTGAATCCTTCTCTTGGCTCTTTCAGGTCCTGCCACAATCCAGTCCCTTTCATAAACTGATCAAGTTCCTTTTGAAAAACACTTGGCTTTTCCTGCCCCTGTGCTTCCTTTGGAAGCTCTTCTAGGCTGTCTTTGCTCCATTTCATTTTCAGGTTAAATTTTCCATGTTAAATTGGCATTTCTTTGCAAGTCAATTTCTTTGTTCTTATTTCAGTTGTTCTTTTCTTCCCATGAGTATACCTTTCATTTCATCTAGCATACTTGAAGCCTGCAGTCAGATTCTCTTTCAGACTTCTTTTGCTAGGCTGCATTCTCTTCAGTCTGCTGTGGGAAGACAAGCTCACCAACCCATTACTCATGCTCTTCTCTGTACTTGTTTCATTTCAGTACATCTTTCCTGACCAGGGATCAGTAGTGTTGTAGTTGGTATTTTTGCCAGAATTCTTGTTGTGCAGTTGAAACACTGCCAGTTTCTGCTGCAGGTCCCTCTCAGGGGGTCATATTTGCCTTTTCATGGTTATGTTGCATTTGAATGTGTAGTCAGCCTGGGGTTGGCTCAAGCTTTCCATCTGTTCCCACATTCTGATTTCTCAGTGGTTCTCACCTGAGCAGCCATGAATGGGGGGTGAGAAAGTGTTTTGGAAGTGTCTTTGCTCTTGTTGCATTCTCTTGTCTGATGAGGCATCTGCCACCTTCCCTTCCATCCACTGCAGAGGGTCCTGCTGGCTCTTCTCATGTGTGTGTGCTCCTCTAGAAATTATTTTATTTCATGATGTGCATGGGACATCCTTACAGTGTCTGGTCAGATGGCTTTGCTCCCAGTGGAAGTGGTACTTGAATGCCCCAGAGATCTGCTTCCCATTGAGTTTCTGTGTCTAAGTGATAGAGGAAGGGCAGTAGACCTAAAGAAGCTGTTATTTGGAGGCTCAGAAATGCTCCTCCAAGCTATGTGGAGTTCATGAGGATGACTTTCCTGGTGACAGGACACAAAACCACAGAGGTGTTGAAGCACATCTGCTGCTTGGATGCACACAGTTTTCTTCTGGAGGCAGGACCTCCTCAGGCTGAGCAAAGTTTTGCTGCAGGAGGAAGGGAGTAAGGGGGATAAGGGAGGAAAGCACAGGCTTATTTACACTTATTTACACTTATTTACACTTTTGCTTTACCACATGCTAGAATTTTCCCTAATGTAGTAAGTATTTTTGCTGTTTCTTTAGAACTCGTGTGACACTTGTGTTCTGGATAGAGCCCTTGCAGAGCAGTTCCAGGCTGGAGACAGTAGTGTGGGCTTGGTCTTTTAGGCACCTGGGACGCTGTGGGAGTTGGACTCTCATTTTCCTCTGTTATTCTGCTGGGGAAAAGATCTGTGGGGAAGGCAGGGACAAAGTTATTTGCCAAGTTTATGGCCTTCAGTTGTACACTACAGTCTTTCAGATCTTTATGATATTGTCTACACCAAACATGAAAGAAGTACTCTGAGTATCAAAGCAGAAGGTGTGCTAAAGGCTGGGGATTACTGCTCCTTGCCTTTCCTGTTCTTCCTGTACAATGAGCGTGTCCCAACCCAAGTAAAGAGTCAACTGTCAGAGCACTTTGTGTCAAGGTATTGGTTTTGCTGTATGGGAGGAATGCAGGGAGGCTGGCTGAACCTTGGTTTCACTGTCATGTTAGCCTGAAATTTTGAAAGCCATAGTCAGGATGTGGGTTGCTGACCTCTGCCTGTGTCAGCTATCTGAAATAGATTTCAGCCTCCTGGGCAGCAGTTCCTGGTAGGCTTCCCTGAATGTCACATTATGGCCTTGGGATCACACATTGCTTCATACCAAGTCCTCTGCCTGCTCATTTTGTTTCCTATCAGGACTCACTGCTCAGGGTCCTGGCAGCCCCCTCCTGTCAGTGCTGTGCTCATGCTTTTGGCTCAGGTATCTTGGCATGAGGAGGGCAGTGCTGCAGGAGAGCTACCATGGTTCTCTCTCTCTCCACAGACAGTGCAGGTTCCTGTGTACTCGGAGCAGGAGTACCAGATGTATCTCCACGACGATGCGTGGACCAAAGCTGAGACAGACCATCTCTTCGACCTGGCTCGGCGCTTTGATCTGCGCTTCGTGGTCATCCACGACCGCTACGATCACCAGCAGTTCAAGGTGAGTCCTGGGGGCCAAGCTGCTGCTACCAACCTGCTGCTATGGCATGTGCAGGGTTTTCTGCTCTTGAAAGACCAAATTACCCTTTATATCAGCTTAATTAGGGGAAAATAATGAATTATTGGTAGCAAGGAATATTGAATTTCCAGCAAAAGGCATTGCTGCTTGCTTTGTTTGTAATTAAATCCACTGTGACTTGTTCTCATTCCTTGTTGTGTTTTATTAGAAAGTTAGAAGATTTGCACCTGCCAGAACAGCTTGTTGTTACTTGAAGATAAGGCAGCTGGGAAGTTTATTTGAGCAGACTAGGTGTTTTGGATTTCAGTCTAGGCCCTTGGGTGTGCCAATGAACCCTGCGGGCTGGGACTTCTCCCTGGTGCTGCTCCAGACTTGGGCCTGCATGGTGCAGGTTTCCATCATCTCTGCTGTGAAACAGGGACCAGCAGCGGGCTGAAATTGCAGCCCTGGTGTCATGATTGCTCATCTCCTATGCTGGTTCCATGCCTGCTGGTGACATAGGGAATGATGTGACATCTACAGATCAGCTCCAAATGCTGTTTTTGTTACCCTCTGAAATGCTCACATGAAGAGCCTGTAACAAAGTCAAATAACAAGAGTGTGCCCAGCTGAGCAGCCCAAACGTCTTTGGTGCTTGGGTTAATGGAACACAGCTCAGACTTCATGAAATCATAGGCAGTGAATTGATGCAGCTGATACCTTCTTGGCTGTGACCTGAATGACCATTGTCTGGAGCAACTTGGAGACCTGAACATTTGTGTCAGCTTCCTGCTCACAGGCTTTCTCCTCTCAGCTCTCCTTGCATCATTTTATCTTCACTGCTTGGGATGCTTCACTGCTGTATTGTCTCTAAACCCTCAGCGCTGTTGGATCTTTTGGTGGGTGTTTTTAAAGCAGTAGCTGTGAACCCGTGACAGTTAATTCATGCAGCTCACTGAGAAACTCCTCCTTCCTTGTCGTTCCCCTGGCACCTGTAAGGGTCCCTGCTGGCCTCCCTCCCAGGCACTGTGTCTTGTACTGTGTGTGCCATCCTTCAGCCAGTGGTCCTTAGGTGGCTACTGCACAAGGTTTTGCTTAGTTCTTCCATAATGTTGTCCTCCTGTGATGTCTTCCACAGAAAAGGTCAGTGGAGGACCTGAAGGAACGGTATTACCACATTTGTGCCAAGCTGGCAAACGTTCGTGCAGCTCCGGGCACAGACCTAAAAATCCCAGTCTTTGATGCTGGCCATGAGAGACGAAGGAAGGAACAGCTGGAAAGGCTTTACAATAGGACACCAGAGCAGGTAAGCTGGGGAAGAGAGAGCATCACTTCTCCAGAAGATTGATAAGTTGAACCAGTAGGTGTATGATGCACGCCAGAGGGTGGGAAAGGTAAAGAAGGGCCGGACAAGAAAAAAGCAACACCTGAGTACATCTTTTGTTGTTGGGTTAATGTCCCTTTAAGGAGTTTAAAAGGACAGTAATTGAAAAATCTGACTATCCAGGAGAAAGTCCTACATGAGCAGAGTAATGGTCTCTGATAAGTGCCAGGACCTTCTCAGTGACACTGACTATATCAGTCCTCTGATAGAAGCAAATTCTCAATGTCCTTGTGAGTACCAGAGTCTCTTGGAGAGAGAACTATTTATTTGAGAGTAAAAAATCTTTTCCAGAAAACATCAAAGACTATATCTGCATGCTTAGTTCTTCTCTATGTTGAAGCTGTGTAATGGTCCTACAGTTTAGAGATGAAGAAAGTGTGTTCTCCATAGGCTGGGGGACAGCATCCTTTTCAGTTAGTTCTCTCCCAGGATAAGTTCATATGTGACTTACTCTGCTTCTTCCCTCCATTGACAGGTGTCAGTACTAGGCATAGCTGCTCTGGGTTCTATATGCTATGTCTAGGGAGGGGAAACAGCTTTTCACAACACTGTATTTGCAACTACAGAATATTTGGGCTTTTTAACCTTTCTGTCTGTGCTTTTGGTCTCTGAAAGATGGGATTAGTAATTTATGGATTGTTGAAGGGTGCATTGTCAGTGTTGTGATACAGTACGTGCCAGATGGTAGAGTGGCATTGCCGTGGGTGCAGGGTAAGGTTATGGAGTGGAACATGCTCTTCAAATCCAGGAATTTAGACAGGAGCATAAAATCATTCCCGGGCTGGCCCAGGGCAGAGCTGTTATCGGTAGATGGCCCCCTTGCCTTGCCAGCCTCCTCTGCTCTCTGAGTGCCCTGACGTCCTCTGGTCTGCAGGTGGCAGAAGAAGAATACCTCATCCAGGAGCTCCGCAAAATTGAAACCAGGAAGAAAGAGAGAGAAAAGAGAACCCAAGACCTGCAGAAGCTCATCACAGCTGCTGACACCACCACTGAGCAGAGGCGTGCTGAGCGCAAGGCTCCCAAGAAAAAGCTGCCACAGAAGAAGGAGACAGAGAAGCCTGTAAACATTTCTCTCTCTTTTTTTCCCCCGTTGTCCTGTTCGTACTCTGGCTGGGTAGCATGTTTTCTGCATGTTCTGTGGGGATCAGGCCCTTTTTGGGTGGGGGAGTAACTGCTGGCTGCCTTCTGGCAGATGTTTTTTGGTTACATCTTTGGAAGGCAGATTGGTGTAAGGCAGCCATTGTCGGGGTCCCCTGATGTGCTCTCGGTTTCTCCCCATTTGAAAAATGCTGGTTTAAATCCCGTTTCTCTTTGCCTGCCTGAGAAAAGGGATGAAATAATGCCAACCATTCATGCATCATGGTAGGGAGAAGCATCTGTCTCCCTGCTTCTTCCAAGTCTATTCTGTTACTGCTGTGTAGGGTTGGCCCACAAACCCATTGTCTTTCACCTGCCTTCTTTGTCTACTTCAAGTTTTCCTTTTCTCCCTAGCTCCTGGATCTCAGCAACATCTCCCTAAGCTCACTACATGCCCCTCTCCTGATCCTTAACTGTGATCAGAGCAGCCCTGCTGTGGGACTCTTGTATTCTGGGAGCTATTGCTATTTCTCCGTGAGCTGAGCTGCAGTCTAAGGAGCCCAGAACACAGCTTTCAGTTCACATTTGATGCTACCTCAGTTTCCCTTTCTGGAAAGAGGAGGACAGCATGGACTGATCTAAATTCAGCACCTTCAGTAGGAGAGGGCTGTTAAAAAAATCTCAGATGTTTCCAGTGAGTCCCTGGGAATTCCTATCCCTCCACCTTGTGAACAGAGAGCACCTGTGTCATTTTTCTCCAAAAGATTCTGTACAGAGAGGGGGAAGAAGCAGTGAATTCTGGACAGCTATTGCTTGAAGTGTGCCTAATGGCCACCACTTCCTCAAAACACTCTTTTGGTGTGTCATGTTCCATGTGTGTCCCTGCTGTGTGATGAGTATAATATCACTGGGCACCTTGTGCACTGAATTCCCTTAAGGGTTGTTCTGGGAAAGCTCAGCCATGGCTGGCATATCTCCGTGTAAAGAAAGCAGTTTGTCATTGATGGTAATGAAAAAAAGAGGGCTGGAGAATGGGGCTGGGAAGATGCTGAGGATGCCAAGCTGAGGGAGTCCACCCCTAAATGTTGGCTGGGGCCTGTCTGCAGGCATGTAGTGCATAGGCACACCAGGGTGGGCAGAGAAGCAGTTTCTGTTGTTGCACTAGCATCATTTCAACCATGACAGAGTCCATTAGGAGTCAATTACCAACTATAGCCAGGAAATGTTAAGAAAAAAAATTGCATTTTAACTAAGAATTTGAATCGGGAGCTGCATCAGCATCATTTCAACAAAGGAAAATCATTTAGCAAAGAGTCAATTGAGGTTGAAGCGTTTACAGCATGTACAGGCTGTACAGGCACATGAGGCAAAAGAACCCATTTAATTGCTTATTGCTGAATGCAAGTCAGAGTTGGCTTGGCTGAGGCAGCGATGCTGATTTCCCCACCCTGCTTGTGTCAGGGTGTTCAGCAACAGGCTGAGGGGCAGAGTTCGGGGAGTTTGGAAGCCAACCTTCATTCAAAGGAAGCAGAGAAGATTGGTTTTTGATTGCAGCCTTGTTTGTCTCTAATAATGCAAGCANAAATAAACTCTGCTCAAGGTTCCTTGTGGAATAGCAGAATTACAGGCAACAAAGGCCTGGGTGACTGCAGCAAAACCATTGCCAGCTCGGAGGTGTTGGCTGGGGGTACAGGAGGGCCACTGTAGGGTATTTTCCTTGGTCCCTGGGCACTGAGAACACTTGGAGAGATCTCTGGGAACACAAAGTGCCTGCATGAATCTGTGGGCAATTCCCCAAACAAAATGAGGAATGGAGTGTTTATGGCTTTAAGGCTGTAATAGAAGTGCTGTAAAAATAGATCTGATTTTGTTCTGTGGTGTGCAGAGACCTATATTTCTCCTTTTTATTCCTTTCTATCACTTGTCAGATCATTAGGTCAGTCTGTTTGCTGGAAAGATTTTTATATCCGGATCCTTCAAAGATGTTGAGTGTCAATCCTTCCTTCCCCTGTTTAATTCCATTAAAGTTTTGCTCCAAACACCTCTCGGTCTCGTCACTTCACTGCTGTGGAAAATGGTGGCGGTCCCACTTGTTTTTAGGAAACACAATATTCTTTGGAAACAGCCTTTTGAATGTGAAAATGGCAATTGATTTTAGTAACTTTAATCTTCTTGCACTTTTCCACGAGCTCCAAAATGGGAAGGTGTTAGACTAAATTGAATCAGACATTTAAGACATACTCATGAGAAAACAGAACAGATAGTTCTTGTTATATCAAACTGAGGGGATTTTTACACGGATTGAGGCTTGCAAAATGTTCTGTACCACTAGTATTACAACTTGAATTACAAATGTCAGCTGTATTTAATGAGAGAAAAGGGGATGGGTTCAGTTAGAAAAACTGAATTGGTGAGTCCTACAAAATGATGGCAAGACATTTGCTTTTTCCAGTTGCATTGCAGAGGCACCTGAACTTGCTGGTGTTTGTCACTGGTGTTCCTGCTCTGCTGTTAGACACCTGTGACAGAACCAAATGGAGCTGTCTAGTCCAAACAGAGCCCACAGCCAGAACTAATGGGCCCCTTGGAGCACGTGTGTTTCTGGCTGAGACGTTCTTTTGGAGTGGTTTGGGCTGGAAAGGACCTTAAAAATCATCTAGTTAAGATGATTAAGAACTGGATGTTCAGGCTGTGTCTTGAAAAAAACAGAAGCACATAGAATTTTTAGCTTTTCTATTTATATTATTTTAGAAGACATTTTTTTTTTAAAGCCCCTCTGTTCAGTCTGTTGTAGACATACTCCTGAGTAAAGAACTTGGTGGTTTTGTATTGCTTTCTTATATCAGCTAGACTTGACACCTGCCTCTTAGCCACAGGGTTTGGGATATCAAGTAACTTAA